>BPLS01022582.1:0-10519 GCA_019656275.1 Rhododendron kiyosumense
TCAATGTCGGATCAAATCACTATCCTATGCAAACGGACCGTGGTCAGCATAGTTTTAAATCGCGGTATCGGTCGCCGTCGCGGTATATCGGTATAGGGACGTATCGGTGATATGTCGCGGGAATCGGGTGTCGTGGTCGTGAATTTTTAAAAATCATCAGCAACGTGTATAAAACTTGAAAAATATACTTTTGCCCCTAACATTGGCTTAAATTATCACATTTTAATTAATTGAAGACATGTAATAGCCCATTCTCTTCATGTCAAATATCCGATAATTTATCAAAACCCTCAAGTCAATAAGATTTTACAAATATGAGAAAAATGCAACATTATGATTAATTTGATGATTAACCTATGAAAAACAAGTAATAACAAAAATCATTAATTAGTAATTACCAAAAAAAATATAAAACTAACAAAATCTTAATAATGAGAAAAAACAAAATATTGCCAATGTATAAATATTCTTTCCCTTTCAAAGAGAACTCCTCTCGACCGTATATCCACTTGTTTAATTTTTATTTCATTGATGTTTGCCAGTGTATAAACTAATATACAGTTTTTTTAAAAAAATTAGCACTTCCAAGATTTACTCCCTCTGTCCCAAAATGCTTGTCCGGTTCACAAAACGGAGTGTTAAAAATAATGCAATTTTTTCAAGAAAAAATTCAAATTTTTTTAACAAATTAAAAATACTCATTGATATCTAGTAAATTGTTAAAAAACTTTTGATTTTTTCTAGCAAAAAATGTATTATTTTTAACACTCTGTTTTGCGGACCAGACAAGTATTTTTGGACTGATGGAGTACATACAAAATGTAGATATCAGGATTTAGCCAAGTCACTAACGTACTAAACTAATTTTTTTTAAAAGAGATTGTATAATAGTTGCTCCAGTCCTTGATAGAGGTCGTGAATAAAGAAATTGGTTTTATAAATTTTACTCTCGTGAGTCGTGCCATGCAACATCAACAAAGAAGACAATATAGAAAATCTACAGTCATGCTACTTGCACATACACTTTGACACATATCATGCACATACATTTTTACGGGATCCATCTCGGATTTCACCAATATGATCCGAACCGCTCATTATTTATAAAATAATTTTTTAAGAGTTACTGTAAAAAATCAACTTGATAGGATATCGGTAAGGACTTTTTCAGAAATCATAGGGTGAAACAGTCTGATTCGCACTGTGATTTCTGAAAAAGCCCTTACCGATATCCTATTGAGTTGATTTTCTACAGAAACTCTTAAAACATTATTTTAAAAATAATGAGCGATCCGAATCATATTGATGGGACCCGACACCGAGGTGGGTCTCATAAAAGTGTATGTGCAAGATATATGTACAAATGTACTTGTCCTTATCATTTTTGGAAAATCTATTACTCTTGATTCTTGAGCGGCTGAGCCACGGCAGCCGCGTGTCTATCTCTCTCTCTCTCTCCCCCAGGCCCCCACCTACCCAGTACCCACCCACCCACCGAAACAGAAAAAATCCCAAATAAAAAGCATCAGGGAAAAGAAAAACCCCAAATCAAAGTATCAATTGACTCTTGAGCCATGGCAGCCGGAGCGCTCTCTCTCTCTCTCCGCCCCCCCCCCCCCCCCCGGCCGCACCCAAAAAAGAAAAAACCCCAAATCAAAAGTATGAGGGAAAGAATCTTCTCCTCTTTCCGTTTACTTCACCCGTTTCTCAAGAATCTTCAACTATTTTTTTGAAATTTTTTTTCTTTCTTGAAATATGTCGAAGAAAGAAATTTGTGAAAGAATAAAGATAGAAGAGAAGAAAAGAAAGCCAACGGCAGTCGGCACTCGCCAGGTAATGATCGGATTTGGGTTTCAACTTTCAACTTTCAAGTGTTATTTACTTATTTTTCAAGACAAGATCCAAAATTTTCGGAAAAAAGCTGTGAAATGGGGAGGAGTTGATGTTTGATGCTCTGTTGTGGAAGCTCTGTTTTTTTTTTTTTTTTTTCAGCCGAACCGGCATGAACCGGCCGTACCGGTCCATAAATCCGTTAGATACCGATACGTATCGTGAATCGGCCGGTTCACCTGCGATTTTCAGTCTCCCCGTTATACCGGCCTATATCCGAACCGGAACTCCCAAATTCCGGTACGAACCGGCCGATACGGTTCGTACCGGCCGATATTAAAATCTATGCTTTAGACCAAGTTTCTAGCCGTGATCCCTACTCCTCCCTTTAGCTTTGCTTCTAGGTAACATAAGCATGTTGATATTGTGCTCATATGATTTAGGGTCTTGCGAAGTGTCTCCGTTGTGTCACGTGTCTCCAAAGTGTCTGACACCGATACGGTGATCTCTAGAAGTGTCGGTGTTACGTGAAACTAAGCTACCACTCGGTGTTACATGAACAGGTTTATACTTTGTTCACAGATACAGGAAGAACTCTATTTGTACCTATTTTAAGAAAAAATCTTCCCGTATAAATTAGCTTCGTTGGCGGGAGTGGTCAATAGTTTCGTAATTCATTTTAATTGTGGTCATATCGCGTTACGCCGTACCTTTAGGCACTGGAACTCGATAGTTTTGGATGACTGTTGACCACTGGAACTAGTTTTTATACACTTGACTATTGCAAATTTTACCTCCTAGTGTTCGTTATTTCGTCTTTACTGGTGGCTCTGTTTGGAGTAATGTTCAGATGTATTTTCAGTTAAGCTTTGGATATGAGAATGACTAATTTTTTTGGTACTGTTTAGAACAACAAAATGGCAGACACTTCTGCTGCTCAAGCTAGGAAAGGCAAAGATATCCAAAAAATTCCTTGGGAGAGGCTTCATATCACAAGGGAAAAGTGTAGGCAAACTAGGTTAGAACAGTACAAGAATTATGAGAGCATCTCTCAATCTGGCGAGGGGTCGGAGAAAGTAAGCCCATTAGTCCTTTTCTCAGCTGCTGTTGCGATGCTTTTAATGTTTTGTTGCCATGACGATGTAAACTCATTAACGCCTCACGTTTCTGTTGTGAATAGGATTGCAAAGTCACAATGAAAGGGGGTATGTATTATGAGTTCAGACGTAATTCAAGATCTGTGAAATCAACGATACCTCATTTCCAGGTTGGATGACATTCTCTTTTTCAGTTTTGGTCTCAGCTACAGTATTTGATTGTATGAGATTATTTTCTCTCCGACTATAAGGCTCCATATTGCTTTTACGAACTATTCTACTATTTTAGGGTTGCAAAACGTTCATCACATTTGGAATGTGACCTGCAATGGTATTTAAATGATGAATAGCTCCCTAGCTTTAGGTGCAATCTGCAATGTGCCAAACCTTTGGTTGTCCGCTTTTTTTTGAATTGGTTTATGTGCAAACCAATACCTGCCCCCGTATCCCTTGTGTTTAGGGGGGTATCTACCCTAACGTCCCCTTTTTCTGGTTAACCTCTATGTTGATTTAGAGATCCAAATCTGAAGCCCCGGACAGCCAGTATGTAAATACTGAATGACATTTGAGTTTCTTAGAGAAGTAAGCATGAATTGTAAAAACTAGTTGAATGCTATCCGCAATGCCCTGGAAAGTGATGTGCATGTGCCGCATAGGCGCATACCACCAATCATATGCCGCCTCTGAAATTGAGCCTCATAAAGAACAAATTGAATTTCATTGCTCAAAATAACATTCATTGCAAATGGACATACTTAAAAGTTAAAATAGAAAAAAAGAAAACCAAAGAACTGGCAATCAAAATAAAGTTCATGTATTATCTCTCAAAAAAATAATAAAAAATTCATCACTGCTAATAAGACCGAACTCCCCAGTGGCAGCTTGCTGGGTAAGCATTCTTCCTCTCAACGGCAGCTTAAGCTTATAATAAAGAGCCCAAAAGAGGCGGAACTCCATACTAACAAATCACTGCACAATGAAAACACCATAACACAAACAGTTAGAGTTATGATATTGGTCTTCATAATCACAGGCTTCATAACACAAACAGTTATAGATCAATTGCTTACTCAGATACACTTGTTTCCCCCGATCCCTGTAAACACAAGCGCACACCAAGTTCGGTCAAAATTATGCAAACATAGTGTTCCTGAAATTAAAAAAAAAACACAGTACAAATTTGTTGATCCAACGATACTGTTCGAATACAATATATACACACACACACACTCTGATCACTCCCCCCTCCAGCTCCCTCACAAGCAAATTACACACATCAGGTCATTTAGAAATATGGGCATCCCATTTCATCCATGCATTCATTTAAATTAAAATGGGTACTAAACATAAGCATATACATAAACCGGATTGTTTAATTCCAGCTCCTCAACTAGTACAGTATATAATTCTTGTGATTTACAAATTTAGGCTCCCATTCCATGTACCATTTGATTTCATGCCCTAAATTACATGAGAGATATAGTTATTGGAAGACAAATAGACCTAGATGAAGACCAGAGAGAGTACTTACATGGAGTGACATAAAACTAGTACATTCAACTCCGCAAACCCAATTTTGGAGTTTGGACTTGCAATCATAAGGTAAAGTGAGGAACTTCAACAAACCTTGAAGATCAACATTAGGGCTTTTAGATTTAAGTGAGAAGCTCCAAAATCTGAAACTCGACAAATTTGAAACTACAAATTCGAGAAAGAAACAGAGTCTATGCTTACCTTTGAACTTCAGGGCTTTCAGATTTAAGTGAGATTCCAATCTGAAACTAGCATATCAAATGAGACTCTGACAAAACAAATAACACCCTGCAAACAGAAAATCTGCAGCTAAGGAATACAAAAAATTTGCAACCATAAAGGCCAAGCAAAACTAATTATCGTATAATTCAAAGCATAACATTAGAACTTCTACCCATACATCAAAGCAAAACATCAGAACTTTTAAAACAGCAATAGCACTTATCAAGAGTTAGACCAGTCACCAGTTCACTTTACTAGTTCAATGGATGATTTGACAGAAGAGCAACACATCTAAACCATAACTGATTTGTCCTATATATGACAAGTCTCATACAAATCAAATGGATCAATGTAAGAAACCGAAGGTTTTAGCAATTCAATTAGGCAAATTCAACTACAAAATTTGGGTAATCTGATCCGCTCCGTGCCACCAAAACTGGTTGTCAGAAAAGAAGCATGAAGTGATCTGTATCCAACAAAACTGCGACAATACATTAAAATGATGCTCCGTTAACTTTCTCAAGGATCTGATTGCTCAAGAATTCTTCTTCTATACCAATGAGTCTGCTTTCACTACTCTTAATTAATAGTCCATATAAAGCACCCTAACCCAAAGTTGTCAAATCCGTTTCGTACCGGCCGGTACGGTACCGGGTCCTTAAACGAACACAAAAAGTCATGTTCCGTTCCGGTTGAAATACCGGCCTGTTCCGGCCAATACCGGTCTGTTCCGGGCATTTTCCGGTGTTCCGGCCGGTACAAAATTACATTTTTTTATTTTTACATTTTGTTTACGTTTACACTTAAAATTTTAAAAAATTGTAGGTATATATTAAATATATATATATATATATATATTTAAAAATGATGTTTGACCCGAGGTACAATGGTCTTTACAATCAATCAAGTAGGAGACCTACATAACCAAGTTACCAACACCAAACCCGCGTACATAACTCAAAAATTATAGATAAGTGAAAACCCTAACTAGCTTTGAGTTCAAATTTGAGCTTCTAATTGTATGAATTCCTTCAGAATACACAATTATACTCAACTTGAATACTCCTCAAAACCCTAAAAACTCTGAAATTACAGAAATTACTAAATTGTTCCTAAAAACTCTGGGTACACGCAGTGATTGATCGATTATGAGCATATATACGTACAATATCCACGATATGTATACATATAACACTTTTAAGGGAAGAATATCGTCGATTAGAAGTAGAATACTTATCACTTGCGTCTTTGAGCTGCAAAATTGAAAAACAGAAAGGGAAAACGACCCAAAAGACTGAAACTCTAGCAATATAGAAAGGGAAAACGATCAAAAAACAAAAAGATTGATGAAGCGATTGACAAATAGAAAGGGAGAAATCTATATAGACTCATATAAATATACATATAAATATATATACACACAAAGAGAGAGAGAGAGAGAGAGAGAGAGAGAGAGAGAGAGGTCTAGGGCTTCACGAAATTCATGTCTTCAAGTCTACATATGTTAAGGAAATGGCGATTCATGTAAACCAAAACATCAGTACTTTCATTCGCAAAATAATCAATAAAAACCTATTATAAGTATTAAACTCTGATTACGTTTGGAAAATCCTCATCGAACCATAATACGTGCAATAGATAAGATGAAGATAAAAAAAAAATAGAGAGTAGGAAGCGAACCTCGCAAAAACCATAGCTTGGTCTTTCAAACATCAACTGATAAAACATGAAGCGATTGAAAATCGGGATCCGATTTGTCGACTGGCAAGTTAGGTCTCTGATCCGATTGAAGCGATTGCAAATAGAGAGGAACTAAATAAAGAGCAGAGTTCAAAACCTCACAAAAACGGCTTGGAAACCGCAACCATGAAGCCTCCCAATTCCATGTAGAGAACGATGCGACCAGTTAGGACTGCGATATGGTGAGTGGTGAAGCATTCAACTGTATAGCTCCTATCGAAGCGATTGCAAACAGAAATCAATAAGAGAGTGATAAAGATAGAACGAATCGATCGACGGAAGAGAGAAGATTTGGTCGATTGAGGGAGGTTAGCGATTGAAGATCAAAAGGACGAAAAGGAGAGACGGTTGAACTTATTAGGTTCACGCGTGTGCTTGACGGAATGACGGAACGAGGTTTAACTTTACGCGTGTGCTTCTCTTAGACTGAGGCATTAAGTCAGTGAAAAATTATGGGTTTATTGAAATTTAAAAATATGCAATATAGATTTTGTTTGGAAGATTTCGATGAGATCTTTTATACGATGCAAAAAAAATTGAAAAATTATTTTTCATTTACTTTATTTTTTAGTTTGAAAATGTGAAATAAGCTGCTTATTTTTTAAGAAAGTTTCTGGAACGGGGCCTAAGTCGGCATTTTTTGAACGCCACTTTTATTCTCTGTGATGGCGCCCGTACATGCGCAGTGTTCCAAACGCCGTTTAATCCAGTTTTTCTTGTAGTGAAAGGTGAGAGAGGCTGAACACTGGGTTTGAGAAGCCCATAACTTTAGAAATTTATTAATACCGTATATGCGAATGACCATATCTGTAAATCGTATTGCATTGTTTTTGACATTTCAAGATAAGAGTTTCCCATGCATGTCAATAATGCATGTTCTTACGCTAATTTTGTCATTCTTGTTTATGTGCTGCACATATGACATACCCAAACCCTTAAATCATGTTGGTGATGGACTTAGGTTAAATGATATTGTAAGTTTATGGCATAACGCCATTACCTATGTGAGAATATTGTCTGACATAAATTTTGTGCTTGGTGATGCAGTTTAGGAACTTGGTTTGGGCTACATCAAAGCATGATGTTTACCTTATGTCACATTTTTCTCTTACTCATTGGTCTCCATTAACTTGTAACAAGACTGAGGTTCTTAATGTTTCTGGCCATGTCGCACCATGTGAGGTGATTCTCATGATTCCCTCTATTTTGGCTTGCTCCCCGTTTCTATCTCAATCTCTGTGTGTTGTGTGCGCGTGTCTTAAAACGAGAAAAACTTGTATTTCTGTATTTTTTGGTCTTCTACGGATTAATTCAATGTCTTTGCTCCATATAGAAACATCCAGGAAGTCTACTGGAAGGATTTACCCGGCCTGAAGTTACTACAATTGCGGTAAAAGATAGGTTGCTTGTTGCTGGGGGGTGTAAGGGAGAACTCATTTGCAAGGTAACTTAGTTGAGTTTACTCGTGTGACATTTACTGAAAGTGTGAGAGTTCAGAAATTAGTTAGCCTTGGTTTGTTGCTTGCATTCCCACTTTTGATGTCCAAGACAGAAGTTTGGTTTCTGTGTATGTATGAGAATTTTTTGTTTTCAACTTCACTTCTAGTTTTTCGTACTTAAATCTTTCGCCTCTCACTAACCTGATGCATGTTCTCTTTAAAATGTTTAACCTAATGAGATTAAGTTGATTTTCTGCTTTACTGTCTTGTTTTTTGTACTTTGAACTTGCCTGCTCGCAGCCCTGATAAGTATTTGCGGTGAAAACCTATGAACTGTATGTGTTAAATTGCGTATTTGGTGTTGGAATCAATTGTTTCTCATTGAAAAATAAAGTCAGGATACAACCACACATATATAGGAAAATGACACAACATATTAGGAAAGAATAAATATGAAAAGAGAATGATTATACGCAATCCTGAGATTATGGAATTGAGATCCTAATTGATTGTTTCATTGTGCGGTGCTAATTGATATATAGTTGCCTTCTTTTGCATAGTGTCCGGTAATACTCCCCCTCAAGATGGAGCATGGAGGGACATAATGCCCAACTTGGACCGTAGATGACTGAACTAGTTGATCCCCAATGCCTTGGTGAAAATGTCTGCTATTTGTTCAGTAGAGGCAATGTGAATTAGGTGAAGGAGCCCTTGTTGTACCCTTTCCCGAACAAGGTGGCAGTCGATTTCAATGTGTTTGGAGCGCGCATGGAAAATTGGATTTCGGGCAATGTGCAAAGCAGCCTAATTGTCACAATATAACGTGATGGGTGATGAAAGGGAAACCACTAAATCACGGAGTAAAGTGTGAAGCCACAATAGCTCGCAAGTGGTCGAAGCCATGGCCCGATATTCAGCTTTGGCAGAGGATCGGGAAATGACACTCTGGTTTTTAGTGCGCCAAGAGACGGAGCTGCCACCATGAGTAATAAAATAACCCGTAGTCGAGCGACGAGTCATGGGACAACTGGCCCAGTCGGAGTCAGTGTACCAGGTGAGAGTGAGATAGGAACTGGTAGGAAAGAGGAAGCCATGGGAAACAGAACCTTTGAGGTAGCATAGAAGATGAGTGGCAGCATCAAGGAGAGGGACCCGTGGGGTGTGCATGAACTGGCTGAGCATATTAACAGCGAAAGTGGTATCCGACCGCGAAATGGTGAGGTAGATCAAGTGGCCAACGAGCCGGCTGTAGGAACTCGGATCTGAGTGGGGATCACCAAAATCGGCTGAGTTTGAGATGCTGCTCCATCGGGGAAGAGGCCGGGCGGCAACCGGATTGACCGGCATCATCGAGGATGTCAAGAATGTATTTGCGCTGATTAATAAAAATTCCTGTGGCAGAGCGGGCGACTTTGATGCCCATAAAATACTTAAGCTTTCCAAGATCCTTTAACTGAAATTGATTCGATAGGAACCCCTGTAAGCGACGGATAGAAGCCAAATCCTTGCCTGTAATAAGTAAATCATCAACATATACGAGAACAATGAGAATATTAGAATCAGTTTGCCGGAGTAAAGAGGGAGTGGTCAGCTTGAGATTGTTTAAACCCGACAGAGAGAAGGACGGTAGACAGTTTTGAGTACCAATTGCGGGATGCCTGCTTGAGCCCATAGAGTGACTTTTGTAATTGACAGACATGCGTCTCTCCCTTTCAGCGCCATATCCCGGAGGAAGGGACATGTAAACATCTTCGTCGAGCTCGCCATGTAAAAAGGCATTGTTAACATCTAATTGGTGTAAGGGCCAGTTGCGAGCAGCCGCAATAGCGAGTACACAACGGGCGGTGACCAACTTTGCAACAAGAGCGAAAGTGTCATGATAGTCCAACACTACAACACGAATGGCCTATAGCGAGGAAAACGAATTTCCTTGCTAAAAGTATCTTATTTGCGAGGAAATTCAATTTCGTCGCCTTTTCTAGCGAGGAAACAAATTTCCTCGCCAAAAAGCCTATTTTAGCGAGGAAAATAGTTTTCCTCGCAAAAAGGTTACATTTAGCGAGGAAAATAGATTTTCCTCGCTAAATGTAACCTTTTTGCGAGAAAATATTTTTCCTCGCCAAATGTAACTTTTAGATGAGAAAATATTACGTCGCCTTTTTTAGGATTCATTTTTTTTATATATAAGTTATTATTAATTATATTCCTATGTATTTTGTAATATGATGACGGTATGACATAATAAACTATACCATTATGAAATTTATTAAAATAAAAAAGTGTTAAAAGGGAACAAATAGTTTTCATCACCAATCGCATTAAATTGGTGAAAAAACCTCGTATTTGTCACTTTTCTTATTCTAATTAGCAATGAAAGATATCTTGAAGTGTAGGTATCGATGATTTTTTCCATAATAATGAAAAACTCAATAGAAGATAAAGTTAAAAACATCTTAAATTACTGATGTTGTATTTAAAATATTTCAAAGTTGGATCATCAAAATTCTATTTTCAGAACATCTACATAAAAATGCATTATTTCACAAAAAATACACTATTTCATATGTATTGTGCATTCATGCTGTAATTTTTTTTCCCCCATAAACAATTTGTTGATTTTTATTTAAACCAACTTAGGTGATTGTAATGGCATTCCTT
>BPLS01022583.1:0-29812 GCA_019656275.1 Rhododendron kiyosumense
GCCGGGGGGAATAAAATTTGAAAGTAAAAAAAGGGAGTGCTAAATTTTTTTTTCTTTGTAAATAATAAAAAATGGAGTTAAAGTATTTTTTGATAAATAGCAAGGGAAAAAAACTATATCGCATATTTATTTACTATTAAAAAAAGAAAGCGCTAAAAGTATTTTTTGAAAGTAAAAAGTAAAAAAAGAAGAAGAAGGATAACACCTTTCGTTAGCTCCAACCATTAGAAATGGACGGAATTGGACGGCGGGGACCTAATTGTTAATGGAATGGTAAATTCATGTATTTTTTCCTTATGAGTTAAAATTCAGGTGTTTTTTTATAAAGTTCCTAAAAGTTCAAGGGCTTTTTTGAAATTTTCTCCCAAATTAATTGCATTTTTTGTGAGGGCCACATTAGGAGAGAAAGTTTCATCCCAAATTAATGTACGCTCTACATTATATTTCTTATGTAGGCCTGTTAATGGACCGGATCAGATCCGAAAAATTTGATCCGAATCCGATAACGTCGATCCGATAATCCGAATCCGGTAATCCAAATACGGATTGGATCAAATTTAGATCGGATCGGATTAAATCCGTTATCAATTCAATCTAAACTTTATTTTTTTTATTTTAAGAAAAACTGTAAATTTTTTATTTTGAAAAAAAAATGTTTAAGAAGTTGTATTTTTATTTGAATTTTTTTATTTTAAACTTGTATTTTTATTTTTGGAAAAAAAAATATATTTTTTCTAAAATTTTTGAAGTAAAAAAGTTTTCGGATCGGATTCGGATTTTTTGGATTCGGATTACCACTATCGGATTCGAGTCTTATAGGGTTCGGATCGAATTTGAGTCTTATCGGATCTGGATCGGTTTTGAATTTGTTGGATGCGGATCGAATCCAGCTCATTGACAGGCTTAATCTTAAGTGTACAAGTACCCTATATGAAGTTTGCCTAGATCCAATAGCTAGTAAAGTACTGTACTACCGTCTACCTACTATAACTATTTGGAAAACAAAAATTCTAACTCTACACCCACTTACACACCCATTTACACACTAAGTGTGTGTAGTGTTTGCGGGTTCCACTTATATTGTGAGTGAGAGTGTATAAATGAGTGTGTATTTGGATGTGAAGGTAGAATGATTGTTAAGAAAATACCCAACACTATACTTAAAAAAGATGTACTTTGGATGGTGCTTGCCGTCTGGCACACCATATCCACTGTGGTACAATAAGATAAAAGATCTTATTTGAGTTTTGATTCAGAACTATTGTATCTCCGAAGTCCAATCTCGCAACTACTGTATATATGTTCAATTTAGGAGTGTAATCGGTTCAGGCGGTTCGGATTTTGAGTTTTTTGCCCCAAACAGAAGTGTTTTTGGCTTGTCGAAATCGGATTTTGAGTTTTTTGCCCCAAACAGAAGTGTTTTTGGCTTGTCGAAATTGGAAACGGACACCGACCATGGAATGCTTCAATATGTAATACAAATAAACAAAACCGTTAATATCATTTCTCAAATAAATAGGATCATATGCATGATTTCATCATAGACAAATTAAAGATGTATGGGAAATGCTACGAATATATGTACCTGTAAGAAGGAGGATTCTTGGGCCAAAAGTCGTAATTGACCTTAGGAGGAGGGTGCATGACATGAAAAAAGTAGTCCACCCACTCAACCTTCTCGTCAAGATTTCTAGTCATCCTTGTTCCATACCCATCAAAACGTCCACTAGATGGGTCATTTGCATAGCTCTCCTTCTCCTTCTGTGGGAGGTTGAAGAACTCCTCCCCAACCTCTTTCAGCCGCTGTATCGCCCCAGGCGAGACGTCGTGATCCATGAGGAGGAAGAATCCCCATTCACTGCAAGCCCTCGTTACTTCATCCATGACGATATCGTGCGGCTGGGAGAAGGAGATGACAGGAACTGTAACCCCATCTATGGCTTTGCTATTCTCCGGCCGCTCGTGTGCCGGGCGGATGAATTGGTCCGGGAGCTCCTGGAGGCCTCCATGGGCTAGCGCTTGAACTCTCTCTACCACCATGTTACTGTTTTGCTAGCTCTGTTTTCCTGTTTTTTAAGTGAACGGACACCTTGATGAGAAATAGCAACTTCAACCCCTATCTATGGTTTTCACAATTGTATGCTTGGTTTCGTTTGGGACAAATTAATTAAGGATTATTTCGTTAACTATGGTTGAGTTGAGTTACCAATAAACTATTAAGAGAAGACTGTTATAGTTGGTTTAATTTATTGCCCATTTGCCACAAGACGTACGTTATCAAGAGGCTTTTCTTAATCTTTGTAATCCTTTCCTTGGACTATTATAATATTCTCCGCCGATTGAATGATGAGTTAAAAGGGAGTGGTTTTGGCACTCCCAAATTGTTAACCACGCTCCTAAGGGATTTGCCAAAATCCCCTTGTTAACTTTTGGGAAGTGTCAAAATCAATATGGGTTGATTTTTCGCACTATCCAAATTGTTAACTTTTAGGGAGTGTCACAATCAATATGGGTTGATTTTTTGCACTATCCAAATTGTTAACTTTTGGGGAGTGCCAAAATCAATATAAGTTGATTTTGGCACTTCCCTTAGGGGTGCGGTTAACAATTTGGGGAGTACCGAAATTATTCCCCTTAAAACTTTGCTGCAATACCATTAGACTTGTCATTAAAATTATTCAGTAATTACTTGGGTTATACTTATTATAAACTAGAGAGTTATCCAGTCGTATCCAACCACTTGAATTTAACGTCACCCTAATTGATAAAGAAGATACACAATTTACCTCCCAAAGTGAAACTGAATTTCAAATGACTTCAAATACTTCACCTTAATTTCGAACTTCGGATTCAACACTTAAAAGCGTAATTTTGGAATTTATCATAATTATCCATTTTCGAATTGTGTTATGGTGACAACATGTTAGATCTTTATTTTATGAGTTTAACTGTTTGCGCTTTACATTTGGTGTCACTTTGCACCCATCACTCTTAATTTGAACAGCCTACTCGTTCTTTTGAACTTAACTTAAATTTTACTTAAATATGAAAATTTTGTTTTTATTTGAAATTTTTTCGCATTTGTTAGTTTTGCGCCAAATTTTTGTGGGTTATTGATTCGTCTCGATAAGAGAAATCAGAAAAGTAAATTTTTTTTATTTTTACCCAAGTATTCTGAGAAATATTTTTTTTTAGCGCAAAAATGTCATGTTTTTGCTAAAAAGTAGTTATTTTTCAAAATACTTGGATAAAAGTGCCAAAATTTTACTTTTTCGATTCCTCCGGTCGAGACAAATCAATAACTCATAAAAATTTGGAGCAAAACTAGCAAATGGAGAAAAAATTCAAATAAAGACAACTTTTAAATTTAAGTTAAATTTAAATTAAGTTCAAGAGAACGCAGTCTAAAACCCTGCCCTTACACTTTGAACCAAGCGGCAGTCTTCCCTCTCTGTTAATAAAACCGTCAGGTGAGTAAAAGAAAATGATAAATTGACTACATTACCATTACTTAAATAATTAATTTTAAAGTAATATATTTTATTTAAGGCACCACTTCTCGGGCTAACGACCCCACTACAATGCTATTGGTTCAGAGAGAATAAAAAAAATTCAAAAACATTTTTTAAAAGGAAAAATAGTGTAAAGACTAGATTTCCTAACGGTGGGTACGTTCAGGTGTTAGAAAGTCTCCATCCATTTCCTAACGACCCCATTACAATGCTATTGGTTTAGAGAGAATAAAAAAAAATTCAAAAATATTTTTTAAAAGGAAAAAATAGTGTAAAGAATTGATTTCCTAACGGTAGGTACGTTCAGGTGTTAGAAAGTCTCCGTCTATCTCCTTCACAAATCGGCCAATGTAGCTCATTTCTGGCGTTAAATAGCTCTACTAGAGATATTAGAAAGTGAACTCAATGCACATAATCACAACCCATGCCAACCGTACTTCACTTTTGGATTGTGATTGTATGCATGGAATTCACTTTCTAACATCTCTAGTGGGACTCTTTAACGTCAGAAATGAGACACATCAACCGATTTGTGAAAGAAATGGATAGAGACTAACGGCAGGTGCCTCAATTTGGAGATTTCGAAAGTCCAGGTGTTTAATTGAAACAAAGTGAAGTTCAGATGTTTCGGTGACATAGGAGTGAAAATTCAGGTGCCCTTTTGAAATTTTCCCTTATAATTGTAAAGAGTTTTTAATGAAAACATCCCTCAAACTATCACCAATTTTTCTACTTTGTCCTCAAACTATCTAAACCAGCAATTTCATCCTCAAACTATCCAAAACCCTTTTATTTCGTCCTCAGACTAACTCCATCCATGTTTTTAACGGAAAAGGCAGCATGTGCCAAGAACGTGACAAGCACCTGGGAGCATAATGGTCATTCTAGCCCCTCACAACCTTGTGGCACCAGAATGTTTGGGTTTCCCTCCAATATCTGGTGTGTACATATACACATATAGGGCTAAAAAAAACAGAGTATTGATTGACTTCTTTTCCTCTTACCTCAAATTCTCTCGCTCATCCTCCTTTCCCCATCCCCAGCCATGTGAAGACCCAGCCACAATCTTCATGTTCCTCTTCAAGCACCCACTATGAATACCCTGTTTTCTATAAAATGTACAAGCACATATACAATTGTAACTTGACAATAAAAAAAATAGATAAGGTGAAAGAAAAATAAAACCAAAAATAAAAGTTCCTCAAAATGTGATTTTTATCATCCCAGTAATGTATTCGAGCTCTCAGGTCATTATCTTTTTCTGCCAGTCCGAAACTTCTTTCCGAACAATAATGTATTTGAGCATTTTTTTGCCTTCTCAACAATGTGTCCGTGTCCTAATTTTCTGAGAAATGATGTGTCCGCGTATCTGTTCCGTGTCGTGTCCATATCCCGTTTCTTTGTCCGTGCTTCTTAGATTCCAAGTGCAGCAACTAACAACTTCATTCCAAGTGCATATTCATACAAAATAATGTAAGTAATAGCTACAACAGTTACAAACACAGTCATTCCAATAACAAACACAAAAACTGCTCTAAACATCTCTCAAACATACCACATTCACTACATACCACAAACAAAACAGGTCATAAATAGGTTCCAATATCTCTTAAAGGGCATTACTAAAACAAATCTTCAGTTCACAGTCAAAACAGACCAAACTGTGGGTCTCATAAACTACCAAGTGCATAACATACCACATTGACATTAGTTACAAAAACAGACCAGATTATGGTTTTGATAATCTACTACGAATCCCATATGCAACATGAATGGATCCCAAAACAAAAAGAAGCAAAACAGAGATTCACTGTGTTCCAATAGAAGTAATGTTTGTGTTGTCATCTGAAGTGGCATCCACAAGGGCTCTTCCTCCTCCTCTTCCTCTTGTACTGGTGTTTTGAACTGGAGTTGCATCCATAAGGGCTTTACATGTCCTAATGTTGTGCCCTTCTTTCCCACATCTTCTACATGACATTTTGACACCCCTTTTACTCAGCTTGATAGGATTCTTTGGAGGTTCATCTGGTTCCCTTCTCCTTGATTTCTTGGGCCTCCCAGGTTGCTTTGTAAACTCTGCAGGTAAGATTGGATCCTTACCAAACTTCTCCCACATATCAGGCCATTGAGGGGGTGCATCATGTGCTGATAAGTAGCTTCAAAAGTGTGTTTATGGTACCATTCACTCACATAGTCCTCTGGTTGTAAACCCGATTGATCTACTATGACTGCTGTAGCATGCTAACAAGGTATTCCAGTGAGATCCCATCTTCTACAAGAGCATGTTCGTTGTTCTAGATTGACAGTGTGTTGACCACCATGGATCCACCTTGCTTCAAACTCCCCATTCCCACATGGATATATGTTAAAATCACCATACATTTTCTTCAACTTCTCTATCTTTTTATGTATCTTTGGACCCAAATGATCTACCCATTTAGTTGCAAATTCTCTCTTTTCAACTAACCTCTTCATGAAATAGGTTCTAAGTCTTTCCAACATGGTTAGTATAGGTTTGTCCCTAGCCTAGCACACAATATGGCCTTGTTGAATGGTTCACAAAGATTGTTGAGTAAAATGTCACACTTGGGGGTGACAATAAAGTGTGACCTAGACCAATGGCAAGGGTTTCTATCTTCGTGAGACAACCATGTAAAGGCCTGTGGGTATTCTTTCTTTAGTTCTTCCATCAAGAATGTAAATTTTCCCACATAACTAGCCCTAGCTAAATTCCACATCTTATCATGTAAATCCTGACCCGGGAATCCAGCACTCTTGAAGTTGTTATGCAAATGCCTCACACAATGCCTATGCTCAATTGATGGTAGCAACTCCTTAATTGCATTCTCCAACCCCTATGAAAGAGAATAAGAGTAGTTACAAAAGAAATCCATTTTCAATGATGATACGTTCTGCTTGTCTGAAATAATAGTCCAAGTAGGTTGATTCAGTATTTGAAGGTCAGGAATCAGATGTTGCAAAATCCAAGTCAAATGAAAAAGATTTAGGAAACATATTCATAATAAATCATGGCCAACCAATTGCTATTCATCAACCTGTTATTCCAAATCCTACCGCAATTACGGTTTAGGTTGTATTTCTTGACTTGTAGTGTTTTGTTTGCTACCCTTTTATCAGTAGCAGAAAGTTCCCATGGACAATCAATTTTTTCCTCATCATTTTCATAAGTCTTGCATTTAGCCCTCACTCTTGTTGTTTCATTTTTTAAGAATTTGATTTCTTTCCCATTCAAAATATAGTGCCGCCTAATTGCCTCAGCCAATTAGTGCCTACTCCTGAATATCATATGATTTCCAAAGATAGGTTCTTCTCTCCCTTTGATTGCCTTAAAAACAAGTGCTTTATTCAATGAATTGTCACCATCTTCTTCATCCCAACTACGGAACCCATCATCAGAATCTGTGGAATCTCCTTCATCCTCATACACCATATCCTCACCCTCAACAATATTGTAATACAGAGTTTGGGATGGAACCCTGGTATTGCTGAACTGAATGCCAGCCCATTTTGTATTATCATCCACATTGTCTTCGTACAACCTATCATCTTTGTCACTCAACTCATAATCACTGTCATTAAATTCATCGTAGTTTTTATCAGAATTGGAGTCATCTTCAACCTCAACTAAAGTGCCACTTAACCCCTCTATCGTATCTATATTTTCAATGGTAATCCCACTCTCCAGAAAGGTCCCACAATCCCATTCCCAATTACCAACATTCACATCTAACAGATCATCAACAATGGAATTATAGATCACAAGAAAACTGCCTTACCATTTTCAAAACATCATTATCAGTCCGCATAAGTTTGAAACCTCCATCGAAGTGTGAACTAGGGACCTTGCAATAGAATTTTACTTCATCATTAATCCCTAACTTTCTACCAATTTCATTCAAATTAAGAAATGAAACCTTATCTTTCTCCTCATAGTCACTGTAGCTTACTTGTCCACCCACATAGGAATTCTTGTAAGATAAACAATATTCATACCGGTATACGCAGCAAAAATAGATCGAACTAACCTCTAGTCATTGTTGTTCAAGTTGAACACTAAAAACACACGTATTAGATCTAGGTGTCTTCCAACCTATGCATGTCTTGAGTTGCCTTGATTGATGGATATCATAGGCTTATATAGATGCTAGGTTAGGGACCCTTAATCTTCTTCAAGAAACCTTATAGTTTCCCTCCATCATGGAAACACACTTATGGAGATAGTGGAAAGCCAAAAGCTTTTGAAACCACCACTACATATAATGTAAGTGGGCAACTAACTATAATCAAACATGTGACTAGATGGGCCATAAAATATTTCTTACATTCTCCCACTGACCCACAAGACACATGTATATTACTTTAGTGATAAATACTTTAATATGGCCATGTAACTGAAATTGCCCATATCCTTGAAATTCAAAAAACCTTCTACTCCATTGAAAAATATCAAACATAAATCATAGCGGTAGTACCGTAACTAATAGGCATTCCCTTCCATGTATTACAATGTGTGACACTTTCCAACGAGTGCTGGATAAGACCGAATAAGATAAACTTGATAAATAAATAACTCGTAGTCATTTAGGGTCCTCTTTATTTATCCCAACGGATAAACTTTATACGTACTTCTTACCTTATGTGCACATGTACGTCTTTATTCTCTAAGAACACTCATAGTAAGTCCAAGTCCTAATTGAGCAACAAATGAGAGAAAATATTATAAAATGAGCTAACATGTCATATATATTCACAACATGACATATACTGTTTTGCCGGCAAGAATTAGCTTAATACTTTATGCTCAATGGACACAGATTGTGTGTAAGAACAGTCTCTCCCCTTACGAGGCACTTTGCATCGATATTCTTTGTTCGGCTTTTATCTTTATATTAGAGAAGAAACTATAGCCGAAAACTTAGTAATGGTCTCAATATAATATCGACAACCTAAGAGCTGTTATTACATCCTATGTAGTTTCATGCATACCTCCCACTAATTTCTACATTCGAGACATGATTGGGATGCATGTAAATCAACTTAAAAATTCTCGGTTCTTTATAGGTACCTCATAACCTTTTTTTGTAGCCATCTACTACTTCATAAACCCTTGACCAATATCCATATAGCCTAGAAAATGTATCCGCTCCTACTAACTTTAAGGAGCATACTTTCCTTCTACGTATACAAAATGGCTGTCTTTTTGGGTGCTGGCCAAAACCTTATTGGATCTTCAGAAAATGTTAACCATTAACGACATCAATGGAACTCCAAATACTCTTACTTTGAACATTAAGCTCAAGAGACTAACTCTCCCACTATTAATGTTCAAATTTTAATCTAGCGCAGGGACTTAATTATGTGGGCATGGTACTTTATCCACATAGCGCAAAATCACGATCCATACACCCATACTAGAATACATTCCAGGCAATCAATAAAATTTTGACAATTGGTTGTGGAATATTACAAGAAGAACCTTTAAGAGTAGTATGAATGGTTACAACAACCAAGAAATAATGACTCTCAATTTACTTGTAAATTCTAACCTTCCTGTGGGAGAGGTGCAACACACAAGAATTTACGTAACACTTTATGAATAAGATAAATGATCAAAATAATGAGAACAAATTCTCCATATCTGTGGACATAGGAAAAGTTTATTCTCAACTTCTAGATGATCATCTTACTCAACGCAAATTACAAAAATAACACCCTCATCGCAGGACAGAGTTTTTATTTTCATGAATTAATTTCGACTTTTATGCTAATCTTTACCTGAAATAAAGTAAATTCAAACCTCCCTGTGGGCAAAGGTTGCGATACGCGCTGAATCAACTTCACTGCATCAACAAGACTAGCAAATTTCGAATATCAAAATGAAAACTCATTCACTTGTGAACGTGGAAATTTTCCCAAACGAACTAATAGAACTAATTATTCTCCTGTGGACAAAAATAATTAATTTTACTAATTCAAACTCAATGGTAGATGCATATGATGCGAACATCTATAGTCCAGCGACTATTCCACTCGTGACCGTACTTGAAATCAATCATCACAATATTTCAAAATGCTGTGGCTAGTTTTAAAATCTTATGATGTTCAAGTCACCTCAAAAACATCAACCAAATTTTAACTGCATGAAATAATCCTTAGCATCACATATACAAATTCTGCTTGCCCAGAATCATTGTTAAAAGAGTACATCAATATGTCGAACATAATATGTGATCACCATAATGAAAGGCTTATCTTGCACGGTGCACCAAATTTAATAGTGGTATTGCCAAAGCAAGCGAACAACCAAGTACTATACCTTCATGTTCATGTCTTTTGTACTATAGACCTCAGCAACAAATGCTCACTCTTAAAGATCGAGTAATCAACCTGGCCACTTAACAACCAATTGCTCGATCCATACCAGAACATGAACAGACCCCACACTGATAATTAAGAAACACATAATACTCACAAATACTTCAGTTGGACATTAAGAACGTATCAATCACTGTAAAGGCATGCACTTTTCCGAGTTGATTTTCAACACCATCCATCATTTACGGAATTGAATAACTATTGAAAGCACAACTGGCCTTACTAAAATTTCGAGACAAAAGAATGGATTTAAGTGCCACTACCTCCAAATTCAAGCTAAATATATACCACGTAATAGGATCTATATATATGCCCATGTGATATAATGAATTAATCCATACATGATGCGGTGAGCCGGTGAGTGCTTTCCTGAAATTATAACTTGTTTTACCGGATCAATCTAGAATCACAGGACATATACACACTAGATGTCTCAACAAATAAAAACATATATGGATTAGAGGGCAGAGAATCACCAAACGAGATCCAAACAAAATGACACCTAGTTTGCAATGTGTAGTGATACAGTGAATGAAAATCGAAAGCTGGTTATCCAACCCTTTCGATGCATTTATTTGAAAAGTCTTAAGACTTTAGCGTGAAATACGAGGTAATTGTATCAAATCCGAAACTAAACAACACGAACTAGAGGTGGCTTTGATACCACATGTAAGATAAACAATATTCATACCGGTATACGCAGCAGAAATAAGATCGAACTAACCTCTAGTCATTGTTGTTCAAGTTGAACACTGAACACACACGTATTAGATCTAGGTGTCTTCCAACCTATGCATGTCTTGAATTGCCTTGATTGATAGATATCATAGGCTTATATAGATGCTAGGTTAGGGACCCTTAATCTTCTTCAAGAAACCTTATAGTTTCCCTCCATCATGGAAACACACTTATGGAGATAGTGGAAAGCCAAAAGCTTTTGAAACCACCACTATATATAATGTAAGTGGGCAACTAACTATAATCACACATATGACTAGATGGGCCATAAAATATTTCGTACAATTCTTACCCCCTTCAACAGTCAAATTACCCCCATGGTGGACCTTGATTGAAAAAAAATTGGGGTTGAAATCTGTAATAGAAAAACACACGTTTTATTACTAATTAAACAATAAACATATGAGTTTTGTTTAACTAAAGTGGGAACCATCATTACACGTTTAAAAACACACTTTTTATACTACAAATGCTGTAACAAAACTAATCAGAGCATATAATGGGAAAAGAAATTTAAAAATTACTTTACCTGTTCGGCTAAATAAATCAAGTTACTTATTTTTTTATCTTTATTCAAAAAAAATTCATATCACTTGGATTATTATCAAATTTTGGGGGGATTATTGCATTCTCACGACAAGAGGAATTTAAAAAGTAAAAAATTATGATCAAAATTCAATTTTTTTTGAATAAAGATGAAAAAATTGGCTTATTGGCTTATTTTCGTCTTTATTAAAAAAAATGGATTTCGGTCAAAAAAATTTACTTTTTAGATCTCTCTGGTCGTGAGAATGCAATAATCTCCAAAAAAATTGACAATAAGCCAAGTGATACGAAAAAAATTTAATAAGGACAAAAAAAAAAAGTCACTAAACTTATTTAGCCGAACAGCCGGAGGGACCAGATCACAACAAAGGTGGGGGACCATCATGGCTGATTTGGGACGACACAAACTAATTAAAAAACTCGACACAAATGGCTTATTTGGGACCACAAATTGACTAAAAAAACTGAACATGCGTGAGACTTAAAATCCTCAATCAGAGCACATATTTTCATACATAATATACAAAAACGGACTCACAGACAACTAATTTAGTAAACCCATGCAACAAAACCATGGAGTTTTTATCAGTTGGGAATAGACAACTTACATTTGGGGACAAGGCCATTTCCTTCCCTCCTCAGCTAATCGTCCATCGCCAGAAAAATCCATACCGAAGTACAGACAAAATCCTCTTTGTGCTAGTCAATATGCCTCTGCTTTGGATTGGAAGAAGGAAAGAAGAGAGAGAACACGAGGTGGGTTTCTCTTTGCGCGTAATGTCAAGTACGAGAAAGAGAAGAGAGAAAGAATAGGGTTTTGTCGAATGGTGGGAGTAATAGATGTGAAATTCAATTTCTGCCCTTCAAAAAAGTCACATGCTTGGCACATGCTCCCTTTTCCATTAAAAACATGGATGGGGTTAGTCTAAGGACAAAATAGAAGGGTTTTGAATAGTTTGAGGATGAAGTAGAAAAATTGGTGATAGTTTGAGGGATATTTTCATAAAAAACTCTAAAATATTAAATAACTTAAAACGAGGTAAACAATTTAATTCGATTTTTTAAGTGAGGATAATGCAATCAATTTCTGTCAGTACCCATTTGACCGTTTTATTAACGGAGGGGGGAATTGCCACTTGACCTAAAGTGGGGAAAATTTCATATATATATCCCTTCAACTTTGATCTAAAATTCAATTTGGTCCTTCATCTTCTAATTTAGACATATAAATACTTCGACTTTTTAATTGGTTTCAATGTCATCCTTCACATGGATGGCGTCATGTTTTTGAACGGAAAAAGAGCACGCGACCCCTTTTGAGGGGTATTACTGTCCATTCCTCTCTCTCTCTCTCTCTATATATATACTAGGATTTACCCGTGCCTAAAGGCACGGCTCGAATATCGTCAAAATCAAAAGCAACAAAGATAGCGAAGGCTCTACTCCATTGATATTACTCATGAAAAAAAATTGTGAAGCAAAAAAAAAAGAACCACCTAAAGGGCACGCATGTCTAAAGAGTATCACTCTATCTACTATTATTTTTTATTTTTTGGGGGGTTAAAAAAATATGCAGTCACACGTATTTGATCTACCTTACTCTTTTTTTTTTTTTGCAAAAAATATGAGCGGAAAGTGCGAGAAATTAAATGTTGAGATGAGGAGCTAAAGTAGACCCAGCTGTAAGATGAATGGCCAAAAGGATAGTAAACAAAAGGTAAATATATGTTTCTTTATATCATCTAGACATTCTTACAAACATCTTGAATGCAATATAAAATTCATAGAGTTCCGAATGCCTGAAAAATTTCCAAACCCGAAAAAATAAACAACTACTAATGGGGTATAAAAAAAACTAAGGTCAAACCCCCATATTTTAGGTGGTTAAAAAAACCCCTAAGAATTTACTCTCGTTGGGATGAAATAGCTTTGAATGTTGAGAGGATGAGCCAAATTAGGCTCAGCTATTAGATGAATGACTGAAAGGAGAGTAAACGAAAGGTGGTCGCATATTTTTTATTCTATTTAGGCATTCTTACAAAAACCTTGAATGCAATATAAAATTTTTAAAGTTCTGTATTACTTAAAAAATAATAAGGTATGTTTCCCTTTTCCCACTTTATTAGCTAACACAATAATTCCATAAGTTTCAAATTCTCTTGCATCGTTCACTCACAATCAACCTTCTACTAATAATATGATTTTCCAACCCTAGATCAACTTCATCTAAAATTAGAACATATAGTGACTTCAGATAATCCAAATGGGGCTATAAAAAAAATTAAGGAATGTGAAACCTGCAGAGGGGTTACTAATGGAAAAACTTCAGGGGCAGAGGTCGTCAATGGTGCGAAGAGGCGTTTGATATGTTGTATCTCTAAGCTATGCAGACAGACACATATAGAGAGAGAGAGAGTGAGAGAGAGATTGTAGGGATTGGGAAACCTCAAAACTCAATTCAACCGTAGGATTATGAGGGTAATTTTGGGCCCTTGGATTTATGTAGACATAAGATTCAAAAACCCTTCTCCCTTATTATGTAGATATCTATCTTATAAAACAGGAGGGTCTTTAGGAATATTCCATACAAAATATTCTCTCTTAACGGTTCACATTAATCCCAAACACAAATTTTATCCACCCATACAACAAATTCAACGGTTTAGATTTCTCCACCATTCACATACAAATCAATGGCATTTTCGTAAATAGCTTACATTATTTGGACAAAAATATATACCGTAATCTTTGTTCAAATTTGAAAGTCACGGTTTTCAATATGCTCCTCTCTTGCTTTCCTTTCCCCTTCTCTATCTCAGCCTAATCTCTCTCTCTCTCTCTCTCTCTCTCTGACGACTCCATAGTCCATACTTTCCCCTTTCTCCCTGAGATTTGCAGCCTAAGGTCTGCAAATCAGCCCTCTCCCATCCACCATTAGAAAAACTCCATACTTTTCCCTTCCTCCTTGAGGATTTTTGTCACTTTGATGAGCCCAAAACCAAAATGCCCATTCGCAGCAGTCTAGCTCCAGGCCCGGGAAATTGGTTGTTTGCTATAGTCCTCGCTGGCACCAGCGAGGTACGGCTCCCTCGCTTCGGTTATTTATCCTTTCCCACTTTGAATCTTGCAACTTTCAGAGCCGGACTGCACGGCAACGATGGCGGAAACGAGATCGGCGACGGAAAAATTAAACTCCACGGAAATGATGGCGGCCAAATCAAACTTGAACGCGGGTGCCGCGGCAAAATCGTTCGAATGGGTTTGTGGGTTTTGCTGTCGTTTTCAATTTGTGGGTTATCAATTATTTTGTTGATTTGTGCTATCGGTTTGTGGTTTTCAATTTTGTGGCAGAGAATATGATTTTCTGGGAGGTGGTTTTCAGTTTGTGCATGGATTGAGGTTTGATTTGGGAGATGGTTCTCCTCTTTTCGTTTTATGCTTTTGTCGCCGAAAAGTTGCAATTAACGAACAAAACCAGCAACTATGTGGCATTCAAGGTAAGATTTCTGATTATTTTTCATCAAGCCCTAGATGGTTGTAATTCTTTTTTTTTTTTTTTGTCTCTAATTTTTTGGATTGTGTTTTTAGGTCAAGACGACCAATCCTAAAAGGTACTGCATTCATCCTAACGCAGGAATCGTATTGCCGCACTCTACATCCGATGTTATAAGTTTGATTCTCTTTGTCTCCGTTATATAACGTTTTTCTTCAATACGCTTATCAATGAGTAAATCTCAGCCTTTAGATCAAAACCATCCACAAATTCGTTGCCAAACATGATGAGAGGTAGAACTAGAACATGGTTATTGATTTCTCAACCAATCTCTGAGTTTGTGTGCGTGTTCGAGGACGCTATCAGTTGGGTATTTGAGCAATGTTTATGTTGGGAGTTCTTTGATTAGTTTTTACCACATATGCAGTGAGCTAAGGTGTAACACCCCGATTTTTAAGGAATTTCGGAAGCATTAAACCTAAAATATACTAAATTTTATAAACTACTAGACCTGTTACGGCCTAGAATTTTTATTTATCTTATTAGTTATTTTGGATCATTATTAAGTGGAAGTGTTATGGTGTGGGTCCCAATTAATTATTTTGTGTGTTCTATGGGCATTGTTGTCGTGGTTATAATTTTTGGAGCATGAGATTGATTTTGGATTAAATAGGGGTACCTAATGGTAATTTATAAATTTGTGATACGTTTTATTTAAGTTTTGGTAAACTAATTAGCTATAATTTAGGATACAACGATAGTAGTGGGTAGTTTTACAAACGTACTCTTAGGAGATATTTATACCGAATAGGGTTGTTTTGGAGAGAACTATCGAAAAAGGAAATTTGAGAGAAGAAGTCGAGGGAACTGAGTAGAAGAGCAAAGCACTTTTGGGTTCGGCTGATTGGTGATCGATTGGGTAAGCGTTTCTTTTCCCCTTCATTCTTGTTCTTTTCCCATCGTTCGTAGTTCATGGGCTGGGGTAGAGTTGGATCGTTGAAAGGCATCGAACAATGGGTTACTGAGAGATTAATTAAGTTTCATTGTTTTGGTACCAATCGATTTCTGTTAACCAAATTGACTTATGAAGCGGTGGAGTTTGGGTATGGGATCAAGAGGCGTGGAGTATTGGCCAAGTGTGGGATTGTGGATTTAATAATAACAGTGGCCGAAGGAATAAAATGGTCTCGGGTTTTGATTTAATGTTGTGCATACGTGAGGTGTATATAGTTTTGGTGTAGATAAACTGATTTTTTTTTAGAAGAGAAAACAGGTGGTATCATGGTTTGCTCTTGGAGTTCGTGGATGGATTTTTGGTGGTTACTGGTGGTAGTAATTAGGATTAGGTTAGGTTTATTTTAATAGGAATTGGTATTCTGTATTTACATTATTGTGTAATTGAATAGTTGGTCATCCCGTGTTTTGTTATTTTGTTCAGGATAGCCACTTTTCGCATACGTTGTTCGATCGCATTAATACTTTTTGGATTCAGGTGAGTGGTTAAGCATGTTACGTATTTTCAAACTTCTCCGTGTCCCTTAAATTATTGTTTAGGAGATTTTATGATTGTAATTGGAAACCTATAACTGTTTATTTGGTTACTTAAATCGGCATGCAGTAAATCATTTGGTGAAATCTTTTATTGTTTGAATAAATCTTTTTGGTGAGAACTTTGTGGATATTATTGGGAACATATTTTGGAAAGTCCAGGGAAATTAATCATCTGTGTGCGGGTGACTCTGGCCATTAGAGAAGAGACCGGGTTAGGCCGGTGACTCTAATGCTCAACGACTTTCTTTTGCCGGATCATTCTTAGGGAAAAGATCTACGGGCTGCCTACTCGTGGTGACTCTATGTTTTGATATTGGATCCAATTATGAGACATTTATTCACTGGCATTTGGTTCTATCGATATTGATTGTGGTTCCCCATATTGTTGGAGGTTGGTTTGTGATCACCATTGAGATTTATTGGTAAATGATTTATGGCCAAATTTGTTGGTTTGATGTACACCTTTGTATGCCAAAATATGTTAACGTGATAATCTATTTTTAGCCATTTTAGAACTGTATTATTATACATGCTTTACTACTCACTGAGATCGTCAGCTGACGGATTTATTCCAACTTCTTTTTTAGGTAAGTTGGGGAGTTAGGCGGGGACTCTGGTGGCATCTCGGGGATTTCTTGTGTTGACCTTCATAGGGTGTCTCATCTTAGTTTTAATTTAATAATCGCTTTCGCATTCGAAACATTTATCAGATAAAGGATTCTTTTTATTATTATTTGATCACTGGATATTGTTGGTTCATGAGATGTTTGTGCCCCATGTTTATATATGATGAGACATATTTGGCTTTGGATTTGATTAATAACGAAGAGCGATCGTTTGAATTTTGGCTACTTTAATTTATTTAGGCTGCGTGTTCCATGGATTAGCCTCATGGATCATGGCCGGTCACTTCTCATTTTTGGGGTGTGACAAGACCCCTATTTGTCGTTATACAAAATCTACATAAAACAAAAATAAAAAAAAGAAATAAAATCTAACATTTATTTAAACATCTTTAGAGCGACTCTAGTGTTGATACAGATCTCAAGTATCTTCGGTCTTCGCCCTTGATATTCCTCTTATGTCAAACAGCTCCACCATTGAATTTTGCACCATCTGGCAAATTGATCGCCGAAGCAAACGATTTACCATGATACAAACGTATTCGTGAGTAATAATTCACCCAATAGAATAATTCCAATCCTACTAACCCCTTACTCTATAATTAGCAGATCAACAATATAACAATTCACATGAGGTATAGAATAATAGCACATCGCCCATTCCTTTACTATCCATTATCTTACATGAAATCTAAGGATTCTCTCCACAAGGTCCTTTCCTCCCACATCCACTAACTTTGACCGTCCCATGGAATAACTCTCCCTTTATTTGTCCTGCACCAGGGCTTTAAGCCAATACTACTAAATTATGTATCCAGTCTGGATTCGCTTACAACCATAATAAAGGAATAGCTCACCATGACAACTCAGCATTAGGGATCGCACTATCTTATTGCCAGGATCATGTACCATCTCCCAACTCTACACACTGGTACTATACCGTATTCAGGGATTCTTTACCGTTTCCCAAAATACTGTATCCGAAGTCCTTTACCGTACTTCACACACACTGGGTACTGTACCGTATTTAGGATCCTTTACCGTATCCCAAATACTGTACCCGGAGTCCTTTACCGTCCTCCATCCACACACTGGGTACTGTACCGTATTTAGGATCCTTTACCATGTCCCAAATACTGTACCCAGAGCACTTTATTGTCCTCCACACACACTGAGTACTGTACCGTATTTAGGATCCTTTACCGTATCCCAAATACTGTACCCGGAGCACTTTACCGTCCTCCACACACACTGGGTACTGTACCGTATTTAGGATCCTTTACCGTATCCCAAATACTGTACCCGGAACACTTTACCATTTTATCATTTACTTAATCACATCTACGTGTTCACTACTCGAAACCACCCATGAACCCAAGTCCGACTAGCATGTCCAATCATATATCTCCAACAACAACTGATTCCAACATAATATATTTCAATGAGAATACAAGCAAAACAATTTATAAGTGTGAAATAATTAAACATGTAGATGTTAAGATGAGGCCTTTCGAATTATTTAAATTTCACGACTAGCTTCCAGTTACGTTTCATTCACTCCACTGACCTTAGTTCGGTAACTTAGTAGTTTATTAATTTCTTAGTGTTCAATGTATTATTAAGATTAAAAATAATAATAATTTTCGTAGATATTAGTTTGTAAGTTTCTTATGTAACTCGTAACATTTTAATTATCTCATGCCTTCGTCAGTACTTTACTTAACAAGATTTTAACTATAAAGTTTTACCTATATACTGTTACCAATTGCTCCACTAATTTAATTAGTTCATTGGTTCATTCAAAGGAGAACTTGTGTTAGTTAAGTTCTTAGAGTTATTTTATTTGTTCTTCGTATCTAATACTTTTCTAGTATCAAAGATCAAATCTAAAGTTTTTACTACCGATCCATTAGGATAATTTGCCACTGTAATTATTTTATTGAATAATAATAATAATAATAATATTTCCGTAACTTATTTAATACCTTGTTTTATTATAAAAGTACAACCTATTTAGTATCATTCCAAAATATCCTTTATTTTTACTACAGTATAGTTTAGTGACTGGTTACTTAAACATATCAAAACTTACATTAAGTAAGACCGGTTCATATACAATTATTTTAAACACTATCATGTCACAACAATAAAAGAGAATAAATCAAGTCAGAACATAGTTTAGGGCCAAATCCGAAAACTAAATATCTACAAGGGTCTAAGTGTAATACTGATCTAGCATGTAAAAAAAAACATTCCGTTTATGCAACAGTGATTTTAAAAAGAAAACAGAGTAGTAACTGGTTTCTCAATTTCGGTCCGTGATTTCGATTGCTACCATTAAACCTGTTTATATCATCATACATGAATTAAATATACTTAGAGGAAAATAGGATAGAGATTAATCTACCTTAAATCCGGTCGAAAAAATGAGTATTAGTTTGCGGACGATTTTGGTAAAATGAAAAAGACGGCGGCAGCAGCGGGAGACTCGGGGTTGACTCGAAATGATTGGAAGGTGGTTTGTGGATACTTGGTGATGTAGTGGTTGATTGGGAACCTGAATATAATGTACGGAGGGATTTTATGTAGTCTCTCCCTCTCTCTCTCTCTCTCTCTCTATCTATCTATTCTAGACTCAATAATAGAATTGAGAGTGAAATAATATACTGGTATTCAATTTTTGGATTTATGTGGGTATGTATAATTAGAGAGAATAAGGTAGTGAGAAGATGGGAGGATAAGTGTGGAAGTGGTGGAATGGGGAAGGAGAGTGAATGAGAGGGATACTGATAATGATAAGAGACATATGTGACAAGTACCACATTTGGTGGGGTTTTCTTTAATTCTAATGTATGTGGACACGTTTATGTATAAGATGAAAATGTATGTAGACGTGTTTATGTATAAGGTAAGAATATATGTGGACGCGTTTATGTATAGGATGAGAGAGAGAAATAGGGGAACAAAATCTCTTAAATGTGGGGTGTAATTTGAAGGATAAAAATGGATGTGGTAGAGTTTGAGAGAGAAGTGGAGAGTTAGTTTGAATAGAGTTCTAGTTAGAATTTAGATAGGAAAGATAAGAGATGAATATAAATCCCTGATTTCTCGTATATCTAAAATATAAATATATATCTTATACAATAGTATAAATAATTTCAATTGTACACATAATAATATATTTTAATTATTCAATCTAATTAATTTTTGAATTAGGAATTTAACAATATAAATTTGTATTAAAAAAAAATTGGGTCAAAAATCCGGGTCGTTACATAAGGTATGCGTACGAAGTGTTTGATAAAATGCCCGTGAGAAATGTAGTGTCGTGGACGAAAATCATTGCCGGGTTTGGATAATTTTCCTGCTTCATATTGCATCGTTTCCTTAACTTTGAAACTTTGTAATCTGGTGGCAGGGTTATGCTTGGGAAATAACAACTGCTGAAGGTGGCTATGGTCTAGATGAACTCTTAAGTAGTCGAAAGAGTGTTCTGATCGGTAAGTATTTTGTTCCTTATATTGGGTGCTACTTCTATTGAGCATTTTCTCTATTAGAAGGGCGAATGGTTGAGCACTTCCCTATCGTTGCATTATGGCTTTGGTTGTTGTTGTTTAATTGGTTTTTATTTGCATCTGGTCGTTTGGACCTTTTATTGTTACGATGGATTGTGTAAAGGGTGGATTTTTATGGGTCTTGCAATTATTTGCCAGAAAAAGTTTATTTTTTTATTTTAATTTGCATAAAATTGATCTTAGCTTTTGTATGGAAAATGCAATCTGATCTTGCAAAATTACTCATTGGTGGGATTTCGGGGAAGTTTTGGAATCAGTAATTATGATGGATTGGAGCACATGGCACACCCACGGCCTTGGGTTTATTGTTTTTACTGACCCTTTAGTGGCAGAGAGAGAAACACAACATTGATGAAAAAATGTCAAGTTGGATTAGAACTGCTGAAATTGGATAAGAAACACAAAATTCCTCCACCTGCCAATGGTATTTTTTTTGAGTTCATCTAAATTGGTAATTTTTTTTTTTTTTTGAGTTCATTTGAATGACAATGATAAAAGTCCATTTAAATGGAGTTTAATTGTTATGCTCAGGCTCAATTGGAATCGGTTAGGTACTTTTCCTCAGATTCTCGGACGAAAAATTGGTTACTATATGTATTAGGTACTTTTCCATGTCTGTTTATAATTTTTGTATCTCAATATCTACATCAACATTTTCTGTTCTTATGCAGTGAGGATCTGCATCTAGCTTTTCCCCACAAACAAGATAACAGTGTGTAGATTGGAGCATAAGAAGCATGGATCCTAACTACTTAAAGTGTGGGAGCGCTTCCAAGGTTTTTCCACAAGTTAAGAAATTTGAATTTTCAAATAATTATGAGCCTATCAAATGTACCCATTGATGAGTTTCTTGCAATTTGGCATCATTATGATTCCAAACTAGATTTTAGTTCTCAATATTGCACTGTCAACATTCACATCTTGGAAATTCGACTGTGCTTTCTTGACTGAAGATATCTCCCCTCTTTGTGTATTCAAAAGCATATTTGCTGAAGACATTCATCACTCAGCGACCAATGAAGAGATTTATTTGAAAAGCTTTCCTTGATTTGGCATAAATTATTCTGGCTTTTCTTGATTTGGATATCAAAAACCTTCTCCATCTGGGATTCACAACAACATAACACAGCCCCAATAATTTCTGAATGCAACCCTTGCAAAATTCAGAAAGCATATTCATGAATTTGTAATAATTTGACTCCTTTTGTTGAGAAAGGGATACTCATTTGTTGAGAAGGGGGATGCTTATTGAGTTTAATTGACATTGAAAAGTTTTAATACACGTGCCTTTTTGTGATCACACTTATAGTTTTATTGAATTTTGAAGTGTTCTTTGTAGCTAGCTTAAATGTATAGTTGGGAGAGTGCCGCAAGTACGGGTAATTTTCTTTCGTACCACTAAGAAGAGAATCACATACTAATGAATTGATTTAGTGTTTGAGCCACTAGTGAGCAAGTGCTATAAGCACGGACAATTTCAACCGAGGTGCGTAGTGCCGTAGGCACGGGCAAACACTACTATATGTATATTATACTTTAGATATATATGGATCCATACTCATCTCTTATCATTCCTATCTAAATCCTAATTAGAATTCTATTGAAACTAAACCTCCACTTCCCTCTCAAACTCTACCACCTCCATCCTTATCTTCCAAATTTGCATCTGATCACCTTCCTTCACTACTCCTGAATATTAGTTCCCCACATCCCTCCAATTTCTCTAAAAACACCAACTCCCACGTTCCCACACTCCACCTCCTCTACAAAACTTAATCTCTCCCCACTCTTTCATATTTTTCGGCAGAGAGAGACCATCTCCTCATCCTCCACTATCTCCTCATCCTCCACTATCTCTTCCTTCTCTTCTTTATCATATTTTGCCGAGAGAGCGAGAATTAATACGTTGTAGTCCATATTCTATTTTTTTTTTGGTGTGTTGTCCTTCTTCTGATTTTCCGAGAGGGAGAGAAGAGTGACTGGAAAGGAAGGAAAGAAAAGAGAAAAAAAAAAGAAGAAAGAAGAAGAAGATTATCCGCTGCCGCCACCGATCACTTCCATCCTTTTTAAAATTCTAACTAGAATTCCAAGGATCAAGGTAGATATCTCATTACCCTTTAACTCTAAGTATATTATGGAATGTTATGTGTTATATTATATCTTTACATAAGCCCAATCGATGAAACGTAGATTTTTCATTACCCCTTAACTCTAAGTATATTATGAAATTTTTACGTGTAATATTATTTGTACAGGAGCCCCATTGACAAAATATATATTTTAAGAAAAACAGTCAAAGCCCATACTCGATGTCGCGGCCACAACCCATGGACCTCACGCCTAATATATCTCCGATATCGGGTTCGAAATGTTCGTCTTGAACAGTTCTATTTTTAAGTTCTTAGAGTTGATTAGTGATCATTCATGAGTTGGGTTGTTAGTTGTTACTATTAAATAATAATTATTTAATGATCCATGATTGTTTGGTACTAGATTAAATTGAACTGAAATTTGGACTGCATAAAAATATGTTATTATGTTAGGTTGACACTTGTATATCAAAAAAATTGATTTGTACAATATATAAATAACAAGCCTATAGCATCTTGTTTTAACACTACATGGGAAATAGACTTACGAGAATAACTATACGTTAAATAAAATAGATTATCATTATATTATTAAAAGAAATAGCCGTTGGGAGGATATAGAGTAAAACAAAGAATTTAATTGAAATGATAATCTGTAGTTTAGTTAGCTTCGGTGATAACTAGTAAGTTTATAAAGAAAATATTAATACACTGGGATTGTAAGTTTTGTGTCAATCCACGAATAAAAAGATTTTGTAAATGAAAGAGAAAGTAGTTTAAAATAAGTTATCTATTATTGAAACCTTAAATTTCCAAATCATGTTCTATTTTAAGAAACCAACTTTGTTAAACTACTAGAGTAATCCAAGGGCTTTTGAGATTACTTAAATTCTCAGTATTAAAAATTATCAGATGGGCCTAGGTTCTGATTCGTCATGGAACTCAAGACAAATCCAATTAGTTTATGTACATTTTTTTTTGTGCCCGTTGAACTGTTGTTAATGTTTCATTGATTCGTATGCAAATACTTTGCTATGAAAACATATCGAGAATGTGAAAAGGGTTAGTTTGGACTTAAGCTCACTGGAGATAAGTGGACAGTGATTTAGTTATATATATCCTGTGTATGTGGTAATATTATGAATTGTTTCCTTGCCATTTGAAATGATTGCTTTGTCGATTGAACTGAGAATGTAGAAAGGATATTAGGAATATTGGATGAGTTGTGGACTTACAAAAATTATGTGGACGTTGTTCTAGTTAACGGAAAAAGGGAATAGATGAAAGGTTGTGGGCTTAGCAGGACCTCAGGGGTAGCCTGACAGGACCTTGTGTGATCAGGGGTAGCCTGGGTAGGATCTTGAGAGCAACCTGAAAGACTCGGTGTAGCTAGGGTGGCCAGGCAGGACCTCAGGTATTAAGGGTAGCCTAGCAGGACCTTGAGGGCAGCCTGATGGACCTAGAATTGTGAGGGTGGCCAAGCAGGATCTTAGGGGTAGCCTGGCAGGACCTCAGGTATTGAGGGTAGCCTAGCAGGATCTTGAGGGTAGCTTGATGGACCTAGAATTGTGAGGGTGACCAAGCAGGACCTTAGGGGTAGCCTGGCAGGATCTCAGGTATTGAGGGTAGCCTAGTAGGACCTTGAGGGCAGCTTGATGGACCTAGAATTGTGGGGGTGGCCAAGCAGGACCTCAGGGGTAGCCTGGCGGGACCTTAGGTATTGAGGGTAACCTAGCAAGACCTTGAGGGCAACCTGATGGACCTAAAATTGTGAGAATAGTCTATTAGGACCTCAGAATGTTGAGGGTAGCCTGGTAGGACCTGTAAAGTATGTCTAGTGAAATTCTGAGTTTGGAACTTGATGAATACTGCGATGTTGGAATGATTATAGAAGTTGAGGTTCTGGAATATACTTAAGTTGATGGTTATATGATAAAATAAGTTTTGTACTCTTCGATTTTTACCTCATTTTATTATAAATGTGATTGCTTGTAGAGTAAGGGTTAATGGGTAAGATTTATCTACTGAGTTTCAAAACTCATTATAGTGCCGTTAGGCTGGCGTTTCATGCCAGGTAATCAAGAGATCGAAGAACAGAATCCTCTACAAGATAATCAGTACCAAGGTAAGGACCTCCCAGCAGAGGAAGGGGAGTTTGTTGAGCCTTGAAGAACATACCCTTAGAAGCTCTGTTAATTTGATAAACTTTTATTTAAATTTTCATAAGTGTTATCACATTTGTCAAACTCTATTTCATTTTATTGGTTTGTAAGACAATTAAGTAGGTTTGAATTTTGTATTCGAGGTTTCCGCTAGCTGCTAAATTCTGTTTAATAAAATTTCATGTCTTATATATCAATTTTTATGAATTATTAAATCAGATGAAAATGATTTAATTAACGTGTCCGAAAAACGGGGCGTTACACCTATCATGTGAAATCCAACCATTCATCACACTACAAAGAGCAATCAAAATCAACATCTCAACCCACTTCAAGCACTCCGTTAAAAATTGTACGCGACCATACTACAAGACCAAATACTTAGAATATCTTAATTGCCTTAGCCGCGTTTGAAATTTAAATTCCACCAATTGCATATTCCGAACCAAATTAACTTCCAAGTTGTTGATGAATATCAGAAAAAATGGATGGTAAACCATATTAAAATTATCAACACCTAGAAAGTCAATTTGTTCTAACGTGATAATCTCTTGCGATGATGGATGCTCAATAGAAGTGATGACATCAACATCTATGACTAAAGATATTTGATTATCAAGAATAGGTGGACTTTGCACAATTATTGGCAACGACTCCTCAAGAGTCGCGTCATGAAAATCCATCTCTAAGTGTACTAGAATGCTCTTGAGAAGATTGTTGCACTTCAGGTGAACCAACTATATCGTTAGTTACAAGTGGCTCTGTTATTTCATCTTCTAATACACAAGAATTAATCACTTGAAAATTTGCAACTTGATTGCAAGAAAAAGAATCAGCTAATTGATCAAAATCAGGCGACTCTATTTCCTCTTTTTCCCTCCCATCAGAATTGGTATCCTCAAAACTTTCAGTCAACTAACAAAATTGAAGCTTTTTGGGTTAATTCATCTAAGAAATTCCAAGCCTCTTCAGCGGTTTTATCCAGAAATTCGTCAGTGGACCTAAAATCTACCTCCCATGTCTTAAGATTTAAACCACGGTAAAAAGTAGCTAGAAGACTGCCAAGCTTACAATTAAAACTCGATCAAGAGAATACAGAATTTTTAAATCGCTCCCAACACTGTGACAAAGACTCATCATCTTGTTGATAAAAATCTGATAATTCTTGTAAAAGCATATGAGTCTCATATGAGAGATTGAAAGTTTTGAAAAACTGTATTACAATCTCATTCCATGTCAATCTTGGACTCAAAAAATTAAACCAATTATGAGCACTATCACGCAAAGATACTGGGAATACATGTAAAAGAGCCACTTCATCACTACCAAAAGCTTCCTCAAGGTTATAAACATGCGAAAAAGGATTTTCTGGACCCAAACTATAAAATATAGGAAGTGGCACTGAACAATCAAATTGTTTTGCATAACCTCCATACCACCTTGCAAAATGGGCCATTTTTTTTTCTTTTCAACAATTAAAAAAAATAAAGAACTAAAAAGAAAGCAAATAAAAAATAACTACCTGAATTCTTAACACACGTCACCGTCCTCGGCAATGGCGCCAGAAATGCTTGACGATTTCCTAGTCCTAATTTAATGGGTTGCCCCAAGCGTAGGGCGGAGATCGACGTAGCACAATACCCGATAAGACCAGAGTCGAATCCACAAAGACAGTGATGTATGCTGACCAAAAACTCGGGTTGTTATAATTTAAACGGGTTCTTAGGTAGCCACCCCTTGTTGATTTGATTGAGATTAAACTAAACCTACAAAATTGATTGTATTTTTCAGATAATTAAAAGAAAGGTACGGTCATAGGGTTCATAGCACTTGTAACTAATCCGGATTAACCTGCTCTGTTTGGAGTTCTTAAAAATATTTAATTTTAGATTGAAAAAAATACCCCGCAAGATGCAAGACCCTATGGTCGCCGTGTACCCATGCGCAGCGAAGAATGAGTTTTGGACCCCCATTCCCCCGTTCACATGAGCTCCGACGATACCCGGATTCGTCCGCGGGAAGTATTTTCCAATCTAACATCGTTTTTTCATTGTTTGATAAAAGAAGCAGTGCCTGAACTAGTCACGGTATACTAGTCACCCCGCGACCTTACCTATATGACTACTCACTCATCATTAAGCAATCAACAAAAGAAAGCCTAAATTGAAACATGTTTTTATTGTGCCAAATGAAAAATAAACAGAAAAATATCAACGAATCAAATACCAGCGAATAACAAATATTGAAAACAGAAATTAAAAATAGTTACCGGAAAGCGAGTAATTGAATAAAGCATAAAAACTTGAAGGAAAAAAACACAATACTGTAAACAATATTCGAAACGAAAACCTCGTCTGTCCCCGTTCTACGTTCCTGTTTTTCCGTCAGCAGCAGCCCGTCTCCATCCTCCTTTTCTCCAGCTCTCGGTCTCTCCTTTTATAAGATGCAGACGTGTCCTTCACAAACCCTATTTTCTTCTTTATTTTAGTCAAACCCGTGGACCACCACTGCCGAGAGTTTGGCCAGGCCTTCTACCACTTTTTCTTTCCTTGGTCAGTCTCAGTAATACTCCCTAGAAATTCACTTTGGGCCCACAAAGACATTGTGATATTTTGCTACCATCCACTTCCGTGACTACATGCACATAGTAGAGCAAAAGTAATATGGCCCAATCCATAATCTGCCAATGTGAATAATTTACGACTTTAACGTATTAATCTTCAAAACTCCTGCAATATAAAAATAAAGCATTAAAACTCTAAATAATAATATAAATAGACTTAGCAATGGTAATTTTAAGGAGCGCTAATGTGAACATTTGCGCACCTATCACGTAGCATAATATCCAGTAAGACCGGAGTCGAATCCACAGAGACGGTGATGTGTGCTAACTAAAAAACTCGGGTTAATATTATTTAAACTTGCTCTTAAGTAGCCACCCATTGTGGTTTGATGCTGAGATTAACTAAATTTAAGAAATTGTTTGATTTTTCAAAAAAATTAAAAAGGAGGTACGGTCGTAGGGTTCATAGTCTTCGCAATTAGTCCGAACTTGTCTGCTCCATTCGTTGATCTTGAAAACGTTCGACTTTATAGAGAAGAAGATACCCCGAAAGATGCGAACAGTTATAGTCGCTGTTTACCCATGCGCAATAAGGAATAAGTTTTGGACCCTATTCCCCCGTTCACATGGGCTCTAACGATGCCCGGGTTCATCTAACGGATGTTCTTCAGTAACCTAAAATTGCCTTTTCTTTATTGTTTGAAAACAGGAGCAGTGTCTGAACTTGTCACGAAGTGCTAATCACCCCGCGACCCTACCTATATGACTACTCACTCACTATCAAACTATAAATAAAAGAAAACCTTGCGTGAAACATGATTCTAATACTAAGAATCGAAAGTAAACAAGAAATATCCACTAAACGAACACTAATGAAGAACTTTGATTAAGAACAGAAATTGAAACGAGTTACCAGAATATGAGTTCTTGAACAAACCCTCAAAAACTTGAAGGGAAAAGCTCTGAAACAAAATAATGTGGAGAAAGCTGTAGAAAATAATGTTCGAACCCTAAACACGAAGTCTGGGGGGCTATTTATATTTTTTTTCCCAGAAATCCGAAATTAAATTAACAAAATACAACTTTTTTCACGTTAAGGCCGTCGGTAGCGCTGCAAGAAATAGCTGTAGTGCTACGGGTTTCTTTGTTCCCCAAGTGATGCACTCTGTAGGGCCCTACGGGTTTCTCTGTTCTTCAGGTGATGCACTCTGTAGGCTACACTTCTGAGCTGTAGTCCTACTGCCTACGTTAGTGAGATTTTCGTGTTTTGCATACCATTTTGTCATCCGACGTCCCCATCATGTCACTGACGCCTCACACCTCTATGACGACTTCCCACAGCGATGTCCAATACGGCCTCAAGGCCTCACAATCCAAACTTGGCGCAAAAATCGCCTTATTTCCTACGAAATTAACAAAAACACAAAAACAAGACAAAGCACGACATTAAGTGAAAAATAAAATAAAACGCGCCTCTAACGCGCTAATATGCCCTACTTAGGCTCTTATATCTATGATATTGCGCGCCTATCATCGATCCTTGCACGGGGAACTCTTTCAAATATCCTGGTCATCTTCATTTTGGAATGTATGCAGGATATGCCAATATTGATGATTTGGGACATTGTGTTTTGTTAGGAGATTAGGAATGCTTTGAGATGTGGATGTTTCATTTGATGTAGCTTGAATGAAGTTGAATAGCTTATAAATTAGTACAAAGTGTGAATGATTAATTGTTTTACTATATTGTATTTGCCATGGCATTCTCTGGACCATCTGAGCACCAGATCTACTAATAACATCGCGTGTGTGCCAAACACTAGTACATATACATACGTATGTATATACATCTAGTGAAAAAGCCAATAGTTTATGTTGCAATGCAAGTGATTTTAATAGGCTTCACTTGAAGGTTTTTCTATCTTCATCTGAAAGGTTGAAATTATTGATTATTTTTTGTTAGTTTGTGTTTCCCTAGTTTGAGAAATTTGCATTTGCTTTTCAACTCCTAGTATATATACGACATTGCTTCATTCACTATTCCATCCTGGATAAAAGAAACTCTTTTTTTTTTTTTTAATTGATAGAGAGAGAAATAGAGAATGCGATACATTAGGCCTCAACGAAGACGATTTCCTAGTAAAATCAATCTTTGCATCAAGCCCCAAACAAATAGAACGCCTTCCAACAGAAAATCCAGAACTGAATAAAATTCTAATAACTCTTTGGCAGCTAGAGGTTAAGACTTATTCTGAACTAGCCAAATGATTATTTGAAATGACGAAAATTACTAGCAATAACTAATTTAGTAGCCAAAAGACTTTATTCCCAGTAACACAGAGAATCCATTCAAACTTTTCCAATGCCAACGCCGCAGGTGGCCAAAATGTTGTTATTGTGGAATCTTGTTGAATTTGCGATGGCGGTACTCAGCATACGTTTTGGTGGAATATTTGGAAGGATTTTCTTCGTTAATGAGCTCCGGAATAGGACCGATCATTGCTTCATGCGGAGGCGTAACAAACACAGCCCAGGACATCCTTGTTCTTTCTTTGTCCACCAA
>BPLS01022584.1:0-12195 GCA_019656275.1 Rhododendron kiyosumense
GACAATTAATTAAGCTAGGAGTGGCAGTTGTTGCATGCATAGAAGGATCGATGAAAGCTTTAATTAAATGTACGTCCTTTGTATGGGGGCCGGGGGACAATTTATAGGAACATGTGCTAATTAATATCTACGACTTACGTACGCTTCCATTTTGTTTATCGCATATGTGAAATTTACATCACACATTAACGATCGAAATTTCTTCTTCATGACTCATTAGTCAAGTCGTCTAGGTCTCTTTTTTCCTTTTCTTTTCTTCTAATTAATTTCCTTCTCATCCATTGTTTTCGATTTGTGGAAATTCTGTTGTTGTCTGGGCCAGAACGAGGATGACTGATGAGAATAATTAGTAGAATTTACAACTTAAACGACATAGGGAGGACTAGTCTGCTTCCAAATAGACAATTCGATTGGCAATGAAACAAAAAAGATTATTCCTATTGAATTTACAACTAATTAAGATCAACAACAATAACTGTTCCAGTTGTTTCGATCTCAAGTGCATTAAAAATTTAGGTAATGCAGATTTTTGATAATTAACTTTTTTTTTTAGCAAATTCTCATACAAAATTCCCATAAATAAATTGTCTATCTCTGTTCGACATCTAATTTTGTTTTTTGGGAAACCATATAAAGTCATTGGAATGCTGTTAACCCATTCTTGAAAATACACTTGAATAATATCATAAAGCAGATCAAGGCTTTAACCACAGCTTTTACACAAGTCAACATTTTTTATTTTTTTTAATTGATTGATAAAGGAAACAAAACTCACACCAAATGATACGTTGCTGAAAATTTTCATGGTATGGAGCAGTAATATTTATAGGAACACGATTCATCACATATGCAAATTGCAAGCTTGAGATAAATATAATGCTACAATGAAATTTACATCACACATTAGGTCTTCCAAACTTTCTAATCTGTTCTCAATAACAACTTATCGTGCATGGACGGGCAGACTTGAGAGGAAACAAGACAAGAAATAATTTTCCTTCACACTTTCCTTTCCTTTCCCTTTTTTTTTCCCCCTCTTTTCTTTTGCTTTCTTTTCCCCATGTTCCAAACAAGCTTAACTTTCCTTAGTCTTTTCGAACTTTAAAGTTCAACGAGGAATACGAAACAGAGTCTTCCAACCATGATATAACATATTACTGTGACACCATAGAAAAATTTACAAAACAAAATGATTGCCATAGAATTCACACTCAACCCTCTTGAAGGGTTGGAGTTTTTCCACTTCCTTCATTCAGATTTTGTCTTTCTTTAATTTTTTCCCAGTCAAGCGATGGACATCCACCGAGATAGAGGATTCTATCTATTGCAATCTACCAATCGTTTCCTATTAAATTGGGAAAACTTAAGTGGAAAGACTAATGGGAAGATGTGGGAAAGACTAATGGGGAGAGACTAATGAAAAGACTAAGGGGTTAGACCAATGGAAAGACTAAGGGGACAAAGACTAATGGAAAGACTTGGAAAAAAATAGCATCCATACACGGAGTGTGATTGCTCCGGTTTATCCCGTGGAGTACCCAATTTTGGAGAACCACGTAATTTTCGGTGTTCGTGTCTCTATGTGTGTTTTGGCTTTGGTTTAATTTGATCCCCTCCCATGACCATAACAATTGGTATCAGAGCGTGGATAGCAATTAACAACCAAGACCGAACTTGTTTCTATCTCTTTTCGGCATCTCATTTCATTTTTGAGGGAACCATATAATATCATTGGAATGCTACTAACCCATTCTTGAAAATAGACTTGAATAATATCATAAAGCAGATCAAGACTTTAACCACTGCTTTTAAACAAGTCAACATTTTTTTTAATTGATTGATAAAGGAAACAAAACTCACACAAAATGATATGGTGCTGAAAATTTTCATGGTATGGAGCAGTAATATTTATAGGAACACGATTCATCACATATGCAAATCGCGAGCTTGAGATAAATATAATGCGTACAATGAAATTTCCATCACATTAGGTCTTCCAAACTTTCAAATCTGTTCTCAATAACAACTTATCGTGCATGGACGGGTAGACTTGATGTTGGGTGCTTGACGATTTCCTAGTCCTAAATTAATGGGTTGCACCAAGTGTAGGGCGGAGACCGACGCAGCATAATATGCGGTAATGGGTGTTACTAATTAAAATGGGCTCTTAGGTAACCACCCCTTGTTGGTTTGATTGAGAGATTAACTAAAACCTAGAAATTAATTGTACTTTTTAAATAATTAAAGAAGGTACAGTCGTAGGGTTAATAACACTCGCAACCAGTCCGGATTTGCCTGCTGCATCCAGTGTTCTTAAAAACATTGAACTTTAGATTGAAAAAGATACCCCGCAAGATGCAAACCCTTATGGTTGCCGTTTACCCATGCGCAACGAAAAATGAGTTTTGGACCCCTATTCCCCCGTTCACATAGACTCCGACAATACCTAGGTTCGCCTACGGGAAGTATTTTACCAATCTAAAATTATCTTTTTTATTGTTTGAAAATATGAGCAGTGTCCGGACCGGCTATGGTGTGCTAATCACCCCGCGACCCTACTTATTCGATTACTCACTAATCATTGCACAAAAAATAGAAGAAACCCTAAATTGAAACATGCTTCTATTACGCGAAATGAAAAATAAACAAGGAATATCAACTAATCAAATACCAGCGAATAACTTTTATTAAAAATAAAAATTAAAACTAGTTACTGGAGTGCGAATAATTGAACAAAGCATCAAAAACTTGAAAGAAAAAATAAAATCGAAACAATAGATCTCGGCTGCCCCCGTTCTTCTATTTTCTTCGTCCTTGGGAAAAATCCCCTTTTCCAAAGCTGTTCCACGGCAGCGGAACCTCACGTCATCAGTAGGGTTAGTGCTTGTATAGGGATTGTTTATCTTAATTACACAAACAAAGGCCCTTTGGACTCCAAGAAATAATAAATCAATCATTCAATTTTGAATCATTTCGCATTTTAATCCCAGACTTCTTTAAAATCTTCTTTTTATCCAAAGTCTCGGACAACGGGCTTAGCAACCTATAAACATGAAAACACATAATAAAAATCAATTAACAAAAATAAAGAACTAACAAATATAGATTAGAAGGCCAAAATATACATATTTTGGCACTGATCATTGGGCTCTGACCGGGTCACTTTGTTTTCTCCCCACTCAAGGAAGTACTGCAGTTGTCCGGACCATCAGAGGATGACTGATGAGAATAATTTGTAGAACTCGCCAAAATTGATCGATATCAACGGGCATGTGCAGCCAATTAAGATGAAATATATCATCAAATTACTGCACAGCCATTGGGAAGAATTGGGAGCTTTCTGTCAATTATCACCATCAATTTTCTAGGCCCCAATGGATTTGACTATGGTGGCTTTTTTTTTTTTTAATAACCGGATGTCTGAGATATCTTGCTTGCACCTCGATTAATTCCGAGGCCCTGAAAGTAACGACCAGGCATAACCCCCAATGGCCCAAGGACTATGGTGGCTATCGGTTGCCTTCTCTTCCCTTGGAGGACTCTGGGAGGCAAGAAGAGATGGCAAAAATTATTCAAATGCTTTTAACAGCTACTCCATATTATTACTAATAAAGCTACATCCACATAGTAAATTTTCTCTCCAATTATTACTCTTATTTCTCTATCTATTTCTCCATTCTTATTATCTCAAAAACCTCCCTCAAACCGAATCAGGTTCTACTCGTTTACAAACTAGGCGAATTCGAACTCGAGTTTTAGACTCGTTTGGTACGTAAACGAGTCGAGTTCGAACGTCACAAATCCCGGATCAGCTCGAACATTAAATTTTCATCGTATGGAGGAGTGAGTATTTATAGGAACATGGTTAAATATTCATCACATATGTAATTAAATCCAGAGCTTAATTTTGAGATAAATTGAATACATGCGTACAATGAAATGAAATTTCCATCACACATTAAGGCTTCCAAAAAAAGTTCTAATCAGTTCTCAATATCTACTTGTCGTGCGTGGTGCATGGGGTAGACTTGTCACTTTTCTAGTAGGATGGTATGTTCAGCAGACAATGACCACAAGGGAGGAACAAGTGTTACCATTGGGCTACAAGCCCATTGGAAAACAGACCGAACCGCTCCACAAATTCCATAACTTCAATTCTCTGTTCTCATTGTTGTGTTTCTGCTAGTTTTTTTCTTATGAAAGAGTACAAACATGGTTGTGTTTGCTGGGCAGTTCCACCGAGTGGTGTGCGCGGACAAAGGTTTTAAATAACGGTTTTGGGGCACGTAATAGTAACGTTTGAGGTGTAACGGTATCAGGAGTATCGAAAGATACGTATTGGGAATCGGTTGTCGTGATCGTGAATTTTTAAAAATCATTTTTGAGAGAAAAAAAAATTTTAAGTGCCAAAATCACCCGTAATAGTTGAGTATCGGCCGTAATAGTGAATCGGAAACGGACCGTTACATAATGGGAACCGGCTGATACGCATGCGATTTTCTCTCCCATCGGTATATCGGGGTGTGAAGGCATCAAGAAGCCCAAAACCATTATGCAATTTTAAATCCTTAGTGTAGAACTGTGTAAACCATTGTATCCTGAGAGATTATTGTTTATCTTTTTCTATTTAACTAGTGAAAGAACACGTGCGTTGCACGTGGAAGTTGCACCACTTCTAGTAACATAGAGAACAATCTTTTGTAAGAAGAGTACTCGTTTTACTCATCGTAGATTATTATCAGAAAGCTACATGTTTGGGTTTGATGATTATAAACAATTGAATTTAGTACATGTGATACAACCTTCTTCCTTGTAACCATTTATAAAATGTGGGGAGAGGGAAAAAAGAATAGTCTTATCGGAAGAATGACTCCAGTGCAACCTTTCATCTTATTCTATTAGTTGATACTCGTGATCTTCTCTAAAAAAAGAAACACAAGGATAGAATACCAGGTGAACAAACACAGGGAAAAAGAGCTAGAGGAATTGCAAAAAATTGAATGCATAATTACAAAGGGAACGATCCCAATTGACACAACCCCCTTCCTTCAGTAACACAACCTTCCATTGCTTTCATCTCAGCATATACTTTGTTAAGCAAGCAAAAACATGGTTAGTCAATAAAGAGGATTCGAAGCTCATATTAGATTTAGTCTGTCAAGTTCATAGGAATACAAAACAAATAATGCCAAGGACAATAATATAACACGATCTAGTTCTCTCCTTTCCTCTCGCTTAAAATTAACCAACCACGACTTGCTTGCATCGAATTTGCTTTGATTACCTCCATTACTAACCCATACGTCAAATCCTTCTATAAACTGACAATCTATACATGCATATCAGTAATTGGTTGAGATCACTTAAATACATCCAAATCTGGAAGCATCTATGACAAAAATAATTCCAAATTGGGCAATTGGCTATAGGGCCAATATGCTTTTAGAAATACTAAAAGCCAAGAAACATGATTAGGAAAAAGTTTCAACTTGTTAGCAATGTTTTGGTAAATGGATATAATGAGGTAACCTAAAGAACTTATTCAAGACTTTGAAGAAAACAATTTTGTTTGCATTTCTAGATCCTTCTTTTATACAGAATATGAAAGAGAAGGATAATATATGAAGATTAAGAAGACATAAGGGTTGATCTATAAATGGGCTTCATGTAGGACAAAAGAAAGGTTTTTGAATATGATACTTGCATTAGATGTGTAGTGAATCAATCAACATCCAATTTAATTGCGTTGTAGCCTACGTCTACATTTTTTAATCTTTGGTAATACTAAAAACATCTATCGACCGACACAAAGTCCATGTAAAATTAAGCAGCACATGGAATCCTGAATCCAAAAAGACTTCCTTGAATGCATAGAGAAGTATTCAAACTTCTCTTTTTCTGCTTATCGGGAAAAACTTTTCTTTAACCAATTAGACAAATAAAACAGTCAAATGATATAAAGAATGAATTCCAAATTGACTTTACGAAGTAATCTGAAAAAGGAAAATACGTGATAAAAATCAAAATAAGATAGGCAATTCACTAAATATGGGAAGCAATTTTCATGAGTTCGATCCTTTTTCATTTGCAACTAACAAATTTATACCACCCAATACCGATCACTTATTTTGCTCTAAGTTGATAATGAAGGTGTTCTGATCATCCAGAAAATGTTTAAAATGGTGTTAAGCAGCAAGCAAATAATGTTGAGATTTTTGATAGTTATATATTTTGGCTTTGTTAGTTAATCGAATAGGGGAGATAGAAGAAAATAGGACACAACAGAAAGAAACGTGTATTTGATTCCATTGCATTTGAAGCATGTTAGTCATTAATTGCAACTTTTTTCAATGGTTTGAAAGAGGAAGAAAAGAAAACATACTTGATTGCACAACTAAACGACCCAGGGCTATGGGCATCAATGTCAAGCAGGAGCTGGTAGTAGCAGACCTGCAACCTTTCATTACAGACCAAGGAAGAAGAAGTTTCCAGTTTGCGGCAGCATGAGCATCATGCTTCACACCTTATCATTAGAAGATCTCATTGTCATTATTACCTTGTTAAAATTTTCATCAAATACTGAATTTGTGACAGAGATCCAATAGAACAGTTAAACTTCTACTTGTTTAGCACTGCTCTTGTAGGGTTATAGTGTCACCCATGGCATAGCAATAACCTTTCTCATTAGCCACAGCTCTAGCATGGCCATCTCTATCTACCTGGACCCATTTATGTTAAACTTTATCTACCTGGTTAGTTGGGAGGTGCCCATTTGCAGCATCGAAATGACTTCATAATAGAACAAACCAACCAATGTGCTTTGTCAGATCAGATGATCGGGATCCCTTCCTGAAATAATTACCCAGGAGCGGATGAAGGGTGCCAAATAGAATAGTCATATGAACATTTATTGAACCTGTGGAGTTATTATCGCCAACTAAAGAATAAAGGAAGGATCCTGCAAGTAGAAGCTTGCAGTTTCACTCTAGCAAAACTGAGAGAATAGAGTAATACTCATAACATCAGCCCACCTATTGAAAATGAAGAAGATAAACCTCAGCCTACCTATTCAAAATGAAGAAGCGATTGCAAACGTACATTCTAGTTTGAAGAAGGCATTTATGTACTGGCATGCTGCATACAACAAGGCTGAAACAGCAGTCTATCTATGGTCTACCAAATCAAAATAAGAAATAAATCATGCATGATTACACCAATTGATAAATGCCTACCTATAGAATCTGTAATATTAAAGATGGACCAAGTTTTTGGGTTCTAAATGAATCAAGCCCGACACCACCCCATGAAAAGGAAGAAATACGGAAAGAGAAAGGGAAACATCCTGCTCAAGGACATATCGAGATGACATACATAGACACACAAAATCCTCACAGGTGAAAAATATAAAACACCATAGGTGTAGATGTATATACGTCCAAGGATCACATGGAAATATTTTACAGGTGCAAAGTCAAGATAGGTAATGGCTTAAATTTTGAAAGCACCGATACGTATGGACAGTCTATTCAATTATAGATTTGGTATGCGGGTATTTTGCCAACGTGTTTCCTCACTAGGGTACTAACCCCTTCTGTTCCATTCAACACATGCAATGTCTTTTCCATAGAAAGTATTCGATCTTTACATATATATTCTAATACTTTCAATAACAAAACTTTGTGCTCTACCGGATTGCTACGGATTACAATTAGTGGGTAAGTTCTCAACAAAGCAAGGTATTTATGGATTGAGTAAAGTTAAACATTTGAGAACAGAGGTTCTGTTTGTTGGTGTACGTGACATTGATCAAATATTTGGGGTACACCATTCTAGTAAAAGGAGAAGATTTAATAGTGGCATGCGTTACCCAACATTGGCTAGTCATGTACTATATTTAAACTCAAAAAAAAATCCACTCTATAGGACAGGAATGGTGGGGAAACATGGTATTGATTCAGTCAATTACACGGTAACTAACATGAATACATGGGTACTTGGTATGAATTTGGGGCAACGGAGTCCGGCTTGCTCGGCAGTCGGCACTATCCCAAAGACAACAAACAACATGCAGGAATGTTGGGTAATTCCATCGAACAAGTGGTGTGCATGACATCAACAATTCAATTTTGTTTTAAGGAATATCAATCTGATGTTGAAAGCAGAGATACCTGTTACGGCCTAGAATTTTTATTTATTTAATTAATTAAGCTATCATTTATTAATTGAGTATATTGGTTGGGTCCTAACTAATTATATTGTGCGAAATAGGGATATTGTTGACACGATTGTAATATTTGGGATATGAGATTGATTTTGGGTAAAATAGTGGTACTGATAGTAATTTTATAAATGGTGTTACGTTCTCCCTTATTCCAATTAACTAATTAGCTATAATATAGGGAGTAGTGGGTAGTTTTACAAAGTTAGGAGATATTTCACGGTGTAGGGTTTTACTTGGTGTTTACACCCGTTTTTGGCACCCAGTCCTAAGCAAGCATTGGAAGGTCATTTAATTACCTTTTAATTAAATTGGGCCAAGGAATAAAGATATTTTGGGTTAAAAATTAATGGGCTAAAACAATGTTGATTGGGCCCAATTAATTTTTAAATCCAATCACGGGCTAAGAAGTGTCGTGGACCGAAATGTTTAAGCAAAATATAAAAGCCCATGGTTGGAGATATTTATTTATGACATCCTGAGCAAAACCCATGCAAATGGAAAATGGGCCCACAAAGTTAGTATGAATTCTGGCTATTTTGACATCAAATGGCCTTTAATTTTCTCATACCCACGGAAAAAGGGAAAACAACGTGGCCCATTATTCTCGTGAATTGTCCACGATCGAGAAACGTGGAGGAGTTGCCTAACCTCATGGGAATCGTTGAGACACATGGCGGCCTACGAGAAAATGTTGGTCCATGTTCTTTCAACTCCACAGGCACAAGCAATGAGGAAGCCCACTATGTTTGATAACTACCCACAACTATAGCAAAAACGTGGGGGTTACCCAGATTATTTCCCATGACCGTTGCATTGGTGGGAAGTTTAGAAGATCATGGGACACGTGTCGCGTTGTGATGAAGGCTGGGAAATTCACTTGCATGCAAAGCCGAAGACCCTTGGCCTATAAATACTAGAAGACAAGAAGGAAAAAGCGTCCACACACCAATCAAGCTCAACGCTTAAAATCAAAGCCTTCCCAGCGAAGCAACCAAAGTCTTCCCAGCGAAGCAATTATCTCATTTCTCACCTTTACTCAAATTACTTCCTCAAGTAGTTCGAGTTTCATCTCTCTTGTACCTCAATTTTATTACTACGACGTAATAAAATTATTCATATCTCTCTCATATCTCCGACCTTATTATTACGACATAATAAAGTCTTTCTATGTTGCTACTTCTTTTCCTACACGGTTAGGAAATTACTAAGTCCTCGCTCGTAGAGGCAAAACCACGAACCATCACTGCAATCTAGCCCTTAGGTTTGCAGCACTATCGCTCCTCACAGATTCGAAGTCAGAAAAGGGACGCTCAGCCCTTACGTTAGACGCGACAAGTCTTGGCACGCCCGCTCAGTCCTTGAGCCACTTTCGAGCCAAACACTTGGGCATATTATTTCACCAGTTCATTAGGGTTGGTTTTAAGAAGCGTCTGACTATCGAGAAGAGCAGCAGCCGTAGTACAGAGGAGATTATCTTTGGAGTCTTTTGAGGTAATATTTCACTTCATCTCTCCCATTCTTTCGATTTACCATTTCACAAAGCGATAGGCCCATGGATTGGGCACTGCCGCACAAGTGTCGAGTTTTGGGTTTCGAGATTGTCCTTTTGTGAGGCTATGGTGAGTTTGAGAGATGTATGTGCCGTGTGGGTTTGTGTGTGCGACGTGGTGCGGTGTGAGGTGCGTGCATGGGTGTTGATAATTCTTAATCTCGACAGATGGGTGTGCAATATATCTTGGCTTAATGCATGACTAGTGTATTATATTGGAGGGAGGAACATGTTTTGGTTTTATTGGCAGGAACATATTGGGTAAGTGAAGAACAGATCACGGTTTGGAGTTGGAATAAAATAAGGTTTAGAAGTTGGTTTTATAGTTTCGTTGGGTACTAAGAATTAGCAACCTAAATTGGAGATTGGGTAGTTTATTGATGCATTGTTCCCTAGCTAGTTTTATGGTCAGCGTAATTTGTAGATTAGATGATCAGTTCGTATTATTCTTTTGTTCAGGTTAACTTCATTTCGCATTGTTCAGTATATTACCTTTGGACCCAGGTGAGTGATTAAGCATGTTACGTATTTGTGAACTTTTCCGTATCCCTTAAATTATTGTTTTATAAAATTAATGATTGAAATTGGGAACATGTATTTGTTTTATCTAGGTCTTGAAATTGGCATGCGGATTGGTGAAACTATTTGTTGATCGAATAATCTTTTGGTGAGAATTTTGTGGATATTGATGGGAACATATTTTGGAAGTCCAGGGAAATTAATCCTCTGTGTGCGGGTGACTCTGGCCATTAGGGAAGAAACCGGATTTGGCTGGTGACCCTAATGCTCAACGGTTGTTATTGACCGGATCGTTCTTTGAGAAAAGTTCCACGGGCTGCCTACTCGTGGTGACTCTAAGATTCGATATTGGATCCAATTTTGAGATATTTATTCACTGGCATTTGGTACTATTGATTTTGGTTGTGGTTCCCCATTTTTGTTGGAGATTGGATTGAGAACACCATTAAGACTTATTGGATGAATCGTTAATTAAATTAATGGATTATTTTGTTGTTCACCATACGCCAAATTTATGTCGACATGGTAAATTATTTTGATCCCTATTTTGGAACTGTATTTAATATACATGCTTTGCTACTCACTGAGCTCGTCAGCTGACGGATTTATTCCAACTTCTTTTTTAGGCAAGTTGGAGAGTTAGGAAAGGACTCTGGCGGCCTCTGGGGGAGCCCGTTTGTTGACCTCCTTAGGGTGTCTCATCATATTTTTATTTTATTAATCGCTTCCGCATTTGAAACATTTTGTCAGACATCTGAATTTTTTTATTACTGTTAGATCACTGGATTAATTTGGTTCATGGGATGTTTGTGCCCCATTCTTTTTATGGAATTTATTGGTTAGGGATGTTCTGAATTAAAAAATGGTGACTATTTGGCTGATCCTTGCTTGGGAGTTTTTATAAAATTCCTTTTTAGGCTGCATGTTCTACGAGCTTTGGTCTTGTGATTCATGGTCGGTCACTTCTCATTTTGGGGTTTGACAATACCTATACTTGATGCACATGTTTACGACCGATGAAGATGGGGAAGAGAGGGTGGGGAAAATGCAACTTACTATGCAAATATTGTTGGAATTAGAGAACTTGGAAGTCCAGAGAGGTCTTTTGTATGAATGAGAAATGGATGAAGGGCTAGACATGAAGACGTCTGTAAACAGACACCGGGCTCGTCTTTGATGAATGCGAAGAGGATAGGATCTTAGTAACTGTCCATAAAAGGATTGAACGTCGGAGGAGAATGTGGAGGAAGATGGAACCACGATGAAGGTTGGAGAAGAAGAAGATGGAGGGAGAGCCAGAGGAAGACATGATGTTTCTAGTTGATGGCAGATGGAGCGTTCGAGAGATGGAGAGAGGATACGTCGTTTGGGTTGGGGCGTTCCAGAGATGAAAGCGAGGATATAAAATAAGCAAACATCACACCCTTTAAAAGGAGTTGTTGGGTTGTATTGTACCGGTGGCAAGAGGTGTAGATAGGACTGATATTAGTTGCAAGTGCTGGGGCATTTTTGGAAAAGAAAAAGGAGGAAACATCTTCGTACATTTAAAAGAAGTAGTATAGATTATATCTTTCATGTGGTTTTAGGATTATAAACCGTCTAGTAACTCAGATATTCGACAATGATGTTGCAAGTTTTGAAGTTTCATAGACGTATAGAACTTAGAGATGTATTGATCGAGACTGATTTTCCAAAAACCTAATCTTAAAAGACCGGACAAAATCCAAATGCTTGGAGGGAACAATTAGCTAAAGAATGCACGAGGAGTCTTGTGTCTACCATCGAACAAGGATTATTGTATAGCACAGTATAAGAAATCCAGCGTTATTAGTCTATGTGCGGCTTGAGGACTCGGTCACTGCATGCCAACAAACAATATGTGCACCATACACCAAAAAAAAAAAAA
>BPLS01022584.1:20547-46182 GCA_019656275.1 Rhododendron kiyosumense
TGTTTGTTTGATTTGATTGATTGAAGATTCGTTCATTTGGATTGGAGAAGCCAGTAAATGTTGTTTCTTTTTTTGTGTGGAAATTAGTATTTTGTGAGACTTGATTTAAGAGAGAGTTTTGGTTAAGAGTTTCTGATTGCACTTTTGGTGAGAGAATTTATAATAAATAGCCATACACTATAACATTGCAGAATGAATGAGCATTGGACCCACATTATAATATTGTATCATTATAATGTATGACCTCTAATGACTTGCGCAAACTGACATGCTAACCAAGGATGGAACAAAGGGAGTCTAATGGCGGTGACCGCCACGACAAGAATTTTAGAAAATACAATTATTATATGTGACAATTTTTTTTTATCCCCAACATATATAGTCTCGTTACTATTAGGTTTTTTTCCTGATTTTTTATTATATACTAGTCATAAATCTTCTATTTTTGTTTTCATGAAAGGAGACCCAAAAAAGTATTCCAAAACTAAATTCAATGAGCCGAAGTGAAATAATATAAATGATGATGTGTAATTAAGAAAAAAATATTCCACACTCTAACACTAAAACAATTTAACCTAAAAAAATTAAGAGAATTTAATTATTATGCCATTATCGATGCCCAAAATTAAAATTAGTCTTCTTTTGTACTCCATGTGTAAATGACAAACATCATTTAGCTTAGTTTTTGTTATGTTATTTTAATTTTTTCTAAAGCCGATGACTATTAATATTGTAATGCATTTTTTTGTAATTTTTTTAGTATACATTTCGTCACTGCTATGGTAAAATCCTGGTTCCGTCCTTGCACAATGGAGGAACAAGTGTTATCATTGGACTACAAGCTCGTTGAAAAACAGACCGAAACCACTCCACAAATTCCATAACTTCAATTCTCTGTTCTCATCGTTGTGTTTGCTGGGCAGTTCCACCGAGTGGTGTGCGCGGACAAAGGTTTTAAATCATGGTTTTGGGGCACGTAATAGTAACATTTGAGGTGTAACGGTATTAGGAGTATCGAAAGATATGTATTGGAAATCGGTTGTCGTGGTCGTGAATTTTTAAAAATCATTTTTGAGGGAAAAAAATTTTTAAGTGCCAAAATCACCCTTAATAGTTGAGTATCGGCCGTAATAGTGAATCGGAAACGGACTATTACGTAATGGGAACTGGCCGATACGCATGCAATTTTCTCTCCCATCGGTATATCGGGGTGCGAAGGGATCAAGAAGCCCAAAACCGTTATGCAATTTTAAATCCTTAGTTTAGAACTGTGTAAACCATTGTATTCTGAGAAACAAACACCGGTTGTAACCTCAACTACCATTCTGTTAAAATTAATGCCTTGTCTTACTTTATTGTGTTTGGACCAAATGTTATTTTGTAATGGGCTATTTTGTTTTGTTTTGTAATTGGACTCTCTTAATTGGCGAGGCCCAAGTTGCTTGTGTAAGGAACCCCTAATGTTTAAAGTCATTTGGAATGAGAGAAGGGCAAGTAGTAGCCCCATTTTGCTGCCTTCTTTTCGTTTTCTTTTCTGCTGCTATCCAGAGAGCAGCCTCTCTCATCCCGTTTTCGGCCGTGAATAGGCAGCCCCCATTACACCCATTTTTCAACAATAGTTCGTAGGGAAAAGCCAATATACTAGAGGCAGCAAATCTATTTTAAGGCCACTGTGTGTAACACGGGCCTCAGATGGGATATTTTCAATTTTCCATTAACGAGTCAATCTGCTATGTTGTTCCAAAATTTGAAGTCTCGTAGATGTATAGAACTTAGAGATGTATTCATCGAGAGTCTCAACCAAATCAAAATGCTTGGAGGGAACAAATAGCTAAAAGGCAAGACTAAATCGAGATGTATTCATACTGACTTTCCTAACAATCTTAAAAGACAGGACTAAATCGAAATGCTTGGAGGGAACAAATAGCTAAAGAATATGAAAAACCCTAGATTGCTTGACCTTAAGTTAGTGGAGGAATTTAAGGAATTTTTGGATGGAATTCATAAGCTAAGATCTTAGTTTCTGGTCTTCGGAGGTTTTTTCTCATCCAACCTTTGGCTGGATGTTTTGTTTTTGTTTCATTTTTTTCTCGTTCTATTGAGAAGCATTTTGCCTCCCTTATTTTTCCTTGATGTACCCTTTCGAGCTTGATAAAATTTCGTTTGCCGAGCAAAAAAAAAACCCTAAATCGCTTGGACCTTACAGAATACAAAATGAGTCTTGTGTCTACCATCAAAAAAGGATTATATTGTATAGCGCAGGATATAAAATCCAGCCTTAATAGTCGATGTGCGACTTGAGGACTTGGTCACTGCATGCCAATAAACTATGTGTTCACACATAGTGCACTTACACAAAAATTTTCTTACTTTTGATGACTCTGTATGTCAGAACCAATTTACGCGCACCTCATCTAATCCCTACAACTGATCAATCCCATCATCTACTATCAAGTTGACCCGTTAAAATAGAAATGACCGTGTATCATTTAAGAACATGCTTGAAGTGGATATAAGACTAAAGAGGACAATGGAATAATATTCATCCAACTATGCCTTCATCAAATGTGTGAAGAGTAACTCAATTTCATATATAAACTCACTAGTTTACTAGCTTGGAAGTCTCAACCAAATCCCTTTCTGTTACCTTCGATTATTCGACGTAAATGAGAAGAACAGTAACCAACAAAAATCCTAGGGAAACTACTGTTTTGGAACCCATGTCGCTCAATTACGGTTGTGCCCATTTTGGCCCTGGAACACCGACTGGTTTTAGAGAGTGCTTTAGAGAATTCAGCCTTAGAAAATTCTCACAGAAGCAGCCCCTTCACACTCACATAGGTGATCTCTTATTAAGGGTATCCTGCTATATCCCACTTGGATTTACTAAGGCATAAAAATCATTAAAAGTTAAATTTAACCTAAAACGCTGCAGGTATCACTGTTTCACCATAGGAATGAGTTGGAGAGATTCTCCTCAGTAATACTCCTAAGTTTCATACAACTTGGTTGTCCCGTTGAACCTAGATCTTGGGATCTCCAGTCAGCTAGGTTGGGTTGCCGTTATAGAGACTTTTAAATAATAGGCTTTAATCTCATTCCCCTCGATGATCATTTGTTCTCTAGTCAAAACTCCAAATTCAACGGATCCGTAACAAATTTTTTGACATTTCATACTCAAGTGAGAACAAATGTTTAACGGTTCGATGTCTTTAATATTGAGACTTATCATTACACATGGTCTTCTATGCCTTGCTAACAATTGATGGCCATCACATTATAACTCTGGCATAGAATTGGACCCCCGTTGGAATATCCTCTAAGAGATGGCACAACCATCTGCTTATTAGCTTCTTTATCTAATACAATGAGTTGATCAGACTCCATCGTTGACCTTGCTATACACGCATAAGGATTTCCAAATCATTACTGCACTCCAATTGTATAATTAAATCCACCTTCAGATTCTAAAACTTTAAATTGCACTCCAATCGTGTCCCTCACCAAAGACCACTTGTCAAATGTGGACACACTATTCCACTTAGAACTTACCAGACATGTAAGTTCAAACTCCAAAATTAATTTCAAACTATAATTTCAATTGCTTCTGAACCGTCACTGTTTCCCACTGTCACGGTTGAGAGTTTCCTTAACTCTCACATAGCAAGGGTGGTGACTAATTGAGATTATGCCAACAGTTAAAACAAACCATTACCTGTCGGAACAAAAGGACCAATTTCGAATTCTCGTCACAATTCGAGATCCTGCCCAAGTGAATTTGGCCATACACAACCATTCGAAGCTTTAGCCACTTGTCACGTTCATATATAATCACTATCAGTGATAGATTATGAATTGAGTGGGGATGACAATGCAAATGACAAAGTCACAAAATATAATATCAATATATTGGATGCAATTGATGCACGAAACTCAAAGCAAACACTCCGCAATAGTAATCTTACCGACTGACCCTATTCATTTAATTTGGGTCTATGTGCATGAAATACTCCAGAACTTAGATTGTTACCTTTACCCACCGGTAATTTTACAACCGACAAGTGTAACCATTTCTTACACTTTTGAAAGGTCACATCCCTTAGCTTAGTTCGAACCTAAGAGTCACATCTTCTGCCAGTGCAACTATTCATTAGGTTTAGACACCAAGTCGTCACACCTAAAAACATGGAACCATAATTGTATATCACAATCCATACCGATCACAACTATCGGTATATTTATGAAACATTATGTCCTTAAACACCTAAAAACATGGAACCATAATTGTATATCACAATCCATACCGATCACAACTATCGGTATATTTATGAAACATTATGTCCTTAAATAGGCTGAAACCTTAGCACTGCTCCAACGACAAAAAACTGCCCCACTCGATCCAAAGCAACATTTTGTACATAACGCTCATACAAAAAGAGTGCTGAGTGAAAACTCCAAATACTTCCAACACACACCGCTAATGCTGTCCTTCCAAATACTGACAACAAAAACTTAGTATCAGATATAAGACTAGAGCATGGATGAACATGTCATGGAAGGAATACAAGATATCAAAGTTTGGAACTTTGTAACCGGTTTCAAATGTCAAAGTACACATGAAGAGTCATTAACCAACCATTACGATTCTTACAACAAGTGGAACCTATTCCCATTTCTTACACTTTTTGTGTATGTATATGTATGCATTCTGATCGGGAAATTTTGCATAATCAATGTTGGAATTGATCTATTGGCTAATGGATTGCCAACTGAGAAATTGGATAACTAGCACTAAGGCCGTCTATTTCTCTGTATGATGCCATTCGGTATCAAGTATTTTATTTGTTATTGTTGTGATTGTCTTCTTCAGCATGTTCATAAGTGTTCTAAAAATTGGACATCTGGATTTATATGACAAAAGAATGGGTTAAGAATACTTTGTGCCTAAGCTTACAATTTTTTAGATTTGATTGAGCGATTGAAGCACCGTTTCAGCGTGCTGCTCTGCACCGTTTGGGTTAAGTAGGTTTTGATTCTTGAAAATTGATTAGGTTCATTCCTTTATTCAATAGTGAAATAAGGAAAACAGGATTTAGCCGGGAAAATATAATTCACCAATTGCATTCAATTTGCGTCAGGAATTTTGGAATGGGGTGTTTCGGCACTTGTTTGGTGAATAGTTGTGTTTTCTATTGCAATAGGTGTCATGACTTGTTGCAAGAGACACAATGCTTGATTAATAATATTTATGTGTTCATAGAAGTAAAAGTAGTACTGTTTTACCAATGCCGTTTCAATAGCTCGTCTCGATACAGCCGTGACTTTGCATGAGTTTGCGGAATTTGAATTTATATATTCTATTAACATTTCTATGAATGGCTGGCTGGCCCGACACAATAATAAAGTTGCTCCATTGTGATTTGGAGGTTTCGGGTTCTAGTCGCGGAAGCAGCCTCTCTGCTTGCAGGCCGGAGTAAGGCTGCATACATCAACTCTTTCCCAGACCCCGCAATGGCGGGAGCCTCGTTCACCGGATTTGTCCTTTATTCTTTAACATTTCAATCAGTTTTACCATTGAGTTTGAGGAACTAATGTGCTTCATCATTTGGAATCCTTGTTTCTATATGATTCCAACGGTATATTAAGTGTCTCCTTTGGATTTATGGTTGGAGATGAAGTAGAAGTCCAATATCTCGATTATCTTTTGGCCGGTGATTTTCGAATACATGTGGGCAATTATGTTTTGGCAAAGATGGTGTTTTTACATTAACAAAATTGCATTTGCAGTTCCTATTATTGGTTCTTCAGAAATGTGGTAAAGGAAAAGACCGAAGTCGGTTTTGTCCTCTCCTCTTAGTGCCATGTGACATGGAGAGAGAAATTGCATGCGTTGCAACTGGATGCGGAGGTTTATGGTTGCCTAATCACGACGGAATCATATTTTGAGCATTTGCTGAGCATTCTAGTATCCGGTGACTTTAATGGTTGGGTGCAACGGGACGCGTCGGTTGGCAACCAAAGGATTTGTTGCCTGCTCTACATTGTTTTACAATGAGTTTAAACTAAGAGGTGTGACTCTTGGGTTTAAACCAAAAGGTGTGACCATTAAGTTAACATCAAAAGATTCTTTAGTTCAAACTAAGGGAGGTGACTATTGTGATTGAACCAACACGTGTGACTGTTGAGTTTATACCAAGAGACGTGACCTTGGTGAATGAGTCACGCGACTATTGGTGAATAAGTCACATATTTTTTGACTTTCTGAGTAGTCACTTTGGCCAATCTATTGGAAACGCCAAACGTGTAAACTCATAGTTTGGATTTTTTGAAATTCAGTTTCAATAGACCTAACGGATTGGGTCACTACATTTGATTTGGCATGGAAAGATTTGGAATATTAAAGTTTCACAATCTTGAGAGTTTGATAGTTCTCAAACAAGTACGCCCCACACGATATTTTTTAAATAAAGTGAAATCAGTTTATATGCTACTAAGAGTATCCGGTGAATCTGAAAGGATACAAAGAGTGCATGGTGCACTTCACACAAAATCGTCTATTTTGAGTAAAGAGTTACTCGATTTTGAGTGAGTTACTCAATGTGGGGGATATCTGATTTTTCCTTCATTCAAGTCCATTAATATAAGAGAGTTACAAACACAAGATGGTTCGCCAGGCCCTCCAATTGAAATGCTACTTTGGGGGGATTCCAATCAAGTAGTGCTGGGAGACAGTTGTCCAATGCAAACCGTGAGCACCGTAGCGGGGGCGAAATGTGTCTTAAGTACAAAGTGTCACACACAAACACTCGCGTTGATCACCAATTTATTTCCATCAATTTTCAGGTTTTGAATTCCGATTTTATTGCACTCATATTATTGGTTTTATCACAAATAGTAAGCATATTTTTCCAACACAAATTCCCCCTCAGCCAAAGAGTTAGTGATTGCTAACTGTTTGAGAGTCCAGCAGATTAGAACCCAAGCCCTTTTGTTAGGTGTTTCTAGTTTATGCTACTGAAGTGGTGTTATGACTCTGTTCCTCTAGTTTACTTTATGGATTTCCAAATTACGTACCCAAAAAAAAAAAAAAGAATCTTCCGAGTTCATACAGTTTCTACTTTTCACATATAAAAGGTGATAAACCAGATACAATCCTATGGATAGAAACAAGAGGATCAAGCGATTCAGACAACTCAAAATTTGTATCTTCATTAGAAGCTTATTGATGAATAAAGTAGACGGCTACCAAATTTCAAGTAATTGCCCATTTAGCTCAAAAATAAGGTAAAGGAACAGAATATCATACCTTGAGAAAGGTTAAGTGAGCTCAAAAGAAGAGTAAAAGAAAGCATGGAGAGGGTAATGTTACGGGCTACCAATTTCCTCATTATCCTTCCCCTAAATTTGATGCCTAGCTTTCAGTCTCCTATGAAGGTAATGTTATACTTTTATATAGGCCATAGAGTCCATGTATAGGGTGCTTAAATAATGATAGATAGCAATCTATAAACACACACACACAGAGGCGCACACATAAACTAAATGCATGGGCAGGCATGAAAAAATTACCATTTGTGGAAACTTGCCTATTATTGAACTGGTACAAGCATAAAATAAAAGTCTTCAGGCTGTTAATTAGGGCCTATTTCTGAGGAGGAGACGACAAGGCGGACGTCTAAAGCTTCCAAAATTCACACAAAAACTAGGTCCCTTTCAGTGTAAATCAAAATATGTGTTACAGCTAAATCAATTCTGAAGTTCAGTGCCCTGAGTCTGGGGTTCGAGATCTCTAAATACCCAGTCACTACAAGAAATCACGGCTTTCCCGGCGTTTTTTAAACGCCGGCAAAAGTGAAATAAACGCCGGTAAAAGTCTTCCCGGCGTTTATTCCAGCGTTTTCCGTGAACGCCGCGACTGCCGGGGTCGGGAATACTTCCCGGCGTTTTATAAACGCCGGGAATAATCCCCGCGTTTTTTCCAGCGTTTATGAAACCCGGGAAAAGTTTTCTGGTTAGAACCGATACCGCCGCGGGCGAGGGAATTTCCAGCGTTTACGAAACGCCGGGAATAGTCATTTTTTTTATAAAAAAAATACCTGCATCCCAGCATTTATTAAATGCCGGGAATAGTCCCTTTTTTATTATAAAAAAAAAAATACTTAATGCCATTTGACCCATTTACTATTATTTTCTCGTGTTCATAATTCATATACATCTGCTCACGTTCAACATAACAGACATATAAGTAATAAATAACAAATACACATACAAATCCACAAAATTTATTAAAACTCAACAAATAGTACATCCAAGATAAAAATCCAAGCCAAATAAAGGCAACATGATAAAGACATTATCAACACTCCATAGACAGCAACGGACGAAACCTACGCAGCTTCCCAATAGCAAAACATTCCAAGCGCGAACATCAACGAGCAGCTGTAACACATAACATCCAATCGAAAATATCATCAAGCAGCACTAGAAGCTTACAAGAGTTCAGTATTATAGCAGCTAACAAGGAAATCAGAACCATTTTCATCAACAACGATAGTGCAGCCACATTGCAGCAACAAAGATATCATCAAACAAGATGAAATCAGCAACAGTATCAAGGACAACAATCCAAGGCATAATATTGGACAAGGACAACAGAAGCAACTCCTAAAGTTGAGTATCCATTTTCAAGTAGTGTTCGAGCATTTGCATATTAATCAATATTCAATTGATTGGTCTGAGGTTATCAACAAAAAGGATTTGCTTAAGACACTTAATTACTTTTGTACAAGTTTTTTTTTTCTTTTTGGTCTAAATCAGTTTCTTTTCTCCTAGTGAGCTGCAGTAAATATCTCCATTCATAGTCCGAGATCTACATCCTAAATCAGTTGTTCTTATACAAGTCTTCAAATCGTTCATTAGAAAGAAGTTGAAAGCCTTCTTGGAGGGATTTATTGAGGGAAAGCCAAAGGTAAAGGAAAGATGATGAAGTGAAGAAGCTAACTGATTTCGGTGGTTTCCTATCTCTCTGTTCATCATTGGTAAATCCTCCGCAAATTCATGATCCAGACACTAACATAACATCCCATCTCATGTGTTCCAATTCTACAATTAAAGAAATGATACTTACTTCAAAACAAGATTCTTATCCAGAAGACCTGATGGCACTTTTCCAAATAACTTATTATTCTGCACGTACCTGCAACCAATAGATTTGCCAAGGAAAAACATTTATTCATGGTAAGAGTACTAAGTGTGAGACGTCAAAACCAAAATAGCGGCAATCTTTTATTTTGCATCAAGAAACAAATGTTAGGTTGATGTCCAGCACCCATGGTGTTAAGTGGGTCTAAAATTCATATTTTGTGCATCAACTTTAATGTTACGTGGACGGTTCTAATTTCAAATGTATAAAGTAGAGGGAGTGCAATCCATTTAGCATTAAAGAAATGAGTTATCATTTTTAGGTGCGTCACTACATCTTAGCACATTTTGACTTCCACTCCCAAAATAGTACGTTGTACTAATTGAAATTAAAGTTCTGTGAACTTACAGTTCCCTTAGATTTGGTAGTTCTCCCAAAGAGGAAGGCATATCACCAGTTAATTGATTGTTCTTGAGATGACTACAAGAAACAATAACACAGGTTAGGAAAATTTTAATTAACAACAGAAGAGAATCAAATACTTTGATTTACATTATCTCCAAATCCTTGCATCCCGAAAAATCAGGTATTGGACCATCCAAAAAATTCCCATCCAGCCACCTGCAATCAGTAGTAAAAAGAATATATATTATGAATTCCGATTGACAAGGAAATATGTGTCACTCACAAGCAAAATGACAATCTGAAACTGACAGCTCAACTGAGCCACTCAACTTCATCAAGTCCAGAGGGATATTGCCTGTCAAATTCTTCCCCGATAACTAAGCCACTCAAAATGACTCGTAATCGGAAAATAAACTGAGCATGCCCACAAAACAACCAGGCAAACCAACATAAACTGAGCATAACAATGCCCAAATAACAAGGAGACAAACCAACATACACTGACCATAACTTAAAAAAATCAGTTAAACAGATAGCTAGTTCTTCTAATGTCACAGTATTCTCAAAATATATGTGGATGACCATTGAAATTTTAGCTCACCCCAAAATTAGTGAGCAACAACTAATGCCACTACTGGCAGTTTCCTTCTTAGATCATCTTCAAGTCATTTATGAAACCTTTTCCACATTAGACAAGCCATACCAAGGTGGAAGGTTTAGAAAAGAGAATAAGAGATGGCCTAATGTTATCTCTAGGAATGTTACACACACCTGTTGGTTACAGTAGTTGTCCCGACACCCATATTTTATTAGACCAACAACATCCAAATCAGCTAAAGTTGCCGCAGTTGCACGATACATTGCGCTCCTCCTGTTAGGTGCCAAACCCTGATAAAGATCAGTACAACCAAACTGAAAATTTTGAATTACAAACGTGAGTGCATCATCAATGAACAAAGACCAGGCATGTCAAAGAAGCAATTCCATTTAGAAATCAGAGAATATAACAACAAAGTTAAACAAATCACATACTTCAAAGCAGCCTATATAGATACAAAAGATGAAATGTGCTAAATTTGCTTTGGGTAAACAAATTGATGTTATCAAAACACGGTATTGGGCAAGAAAATAAAGGTCAGAAACACAATTTAAAATACAAAACTATAAAGTTTGCATGATCCAAGAGCGCTTTATACACTTGGAACATTTGTTTAAGCTTTTAAAAAGTTGTACGACCATATAATTCATAACTTAGTTCAATTTTTTTTATAGTAAGTAATTAAAAAAACTTATAACATGACTTATAAGTGATGACGAATGGACTATGTTCAAATTCACATATCTATAATACCACATAAGACTATCATATCTATAATACCACATAAGACTATATAAACTTGCTACTTACCGATGAATGTGAATGTTGTTCCACGAATTGTGCAACCTTTTGTTCATTTTTTGCTTTAGTGGTTTGGACCCTTTTTCTTTTGGTGTACCCTATTTCTCTTTCTGTAAACCATGAAAATTATCAAATCACATACTTCGTAGAAACATAAGCATAACCCATCCTAAAAAAAACAGACAGAATCTCAGAAACAAACCTGCCATTTTGCGGTGCCTAAAGCAGTCTGGAGCTCCCTACAAAGTTCAACCGACTTCTCTCCGATGTTAGCCCTTCTCTCTTCTCTCTTTCCCACGTCCTGTACGCTAATTCCATTATATCCACCTAAGTTAGGCAGATAAACTTCAAATCTTGCACCTGTGTTACTCTGAGAATACACAGAAGGAGTGGGGAAACCATGTGGAATCGAAAAAGGAGAGGCAAATACAAAACAGAGTAAGATATTAGCCCCAGAGTTAACTACAATATAACCAAAAATCCCTAAATCTGTCCAATCCCACAAACCCTAACCCATATCCCGTTCCCCTTCCCCGCCCCTAACCCGATCCCCTCCCTCTGAACCCAACCGCGGTTGAAGGCAACGACCCAGCGACCCCAACCCAAAACTCCAACTCCCTCGCATAAATACCAGAGAGAGATACAGATCCAGAGAGAGAGAGAGAGAGAGCGCGTACCAAGAGGAGGGAGCGGCAAATCGAGAGGAGGCGAAGTGACTAAGAGGGAACCCTAGATCAAGTAGATCGCTTGTTCTTTTTGTTCCGGTTGGGAGGCTTTAGATAGATAAAAGGGGAATAAGTGTAATTTATCGGGGAGCTCTCCGCTCCGCTACAGTAGTTTTTGGACCTTTACCGGGGTTTTGCACAAATGCCGGTAAGCTAGTGCCGTAAGCCCATTTTTCTTGTAATGAGTCTTGGTTTGCGCATCGCTTTATAATGGTTCGAGATGTTAAAAGATGATGTTTGGTCTAGTGTTTATGGCAGCTATACATATGTACCAAGTCTCTGGGTTCAATACAATATAATACCCTGTCTTGTTCGTACTATCTACTCATTCGTACTTCTAATTTTGGTTTTGATATTTATAAAATGAGGAATTGACGTAGATGTGATTCTAAATATAGAATAGTTGAAATAAACATGTTAATAATTACGTAAGATTTGATTCTGAAGATAGAAAAGTTGACATAAACAGGTTAATGATTATGGAACGCTATACATGTAAGTAGAGGTGGCAATCTCAACCCATATTTTTTAATCCGCCCATATCCGTCCACTTTTAAACCAATCCAACCCGCCCATATTGTATAATGGGTTAAAAATGAGTTCAATATGGGTTAAAGTTAAAAACCTAGACTTTTCTTTCAACTGCTAGTTTTTGCGTGCGTGCTGCTGAATTCCCTCTTTTACGGGTAGCTGCACGTTGGGATCGTGTACGGAGCTTTGAATCACAGAACGCCACTTCATTAATGACGTGATCTGACGGTGGAGAACAATCCAACACGTTAATGAGCAAGTATACCGTATGAAAAAAAATGATGTCGTTTGCAATTTTCACCACTTGCCATGCTGTTAAGATGGAGGGAACAACCAAACATGCAAAATTAACAAGTGGTCTGGGGTGTTCTCTCTCTCTCCTCCCCTTCTTTTGTTTTGCTTGAACTTGACCCAAATATTTAATCTTCCCCTGCCATAATCAGAGACGGGGCCAAGATTTAACAAGTGGTCTGTGTTGGACCCCCGCCTGGCACCTAGGTGCCGATTCCCGTTTTTAGAACACTAATTTCTTATTTCCAATTTCTTCCTTTGTTTTTTTAACTATAACAATTCCAAATGCAAATTACAATTTCTTCCAAGTTTCAATCTCCAAAACACGATCCATGAATTGTGCACGCTTTCTCATATGTCAAAATATTAGGGTGAAAGTAAAAAAAAAAATTTACTTTTTTGATTCCTCCCGTCAAGACGATCAATAAAGGTAAAAAGTTTGTCGCAAAACAAACCGAAAAGTAAAAAAAAGGGAAAACGGGGATGGAGGAGAAGACAGAGGGGGGGGGGGAAAGAAAAAAAAAAAGAAGAAGAAGAAGAAGAGGAAAACGGGTCGGGTCGGGCGGGTTTGGGTTTGACTTGACTCATATTTGGCCCTACCCGTTTCAACCCGTTTACTATTTGACCCATATTTGACCCACCCGTATTTGACCCGCGACCCGTTTCAACCCGCCCAAATCCGCCCATTTACCACCTCTACATGTAAGTTAAAAAAGAATATTAAATTACTGTGAGGTATGCATCTAAATACGAACAATCGACAAGTATACTATTATCTTTAAAAAATATTGTGCAATTCCTATCTTTGTTATCTGTACTACTACTTTTAAATGTACGAAAGTGTTTCTTACTTTCTGCTTTCCACAAATGCCCCTCATACTTGCAACTAATACCTGCCTCATCTAATGCCTCTTCCCCAATGGACACAGTACAACGTTCCAACGGATTCCAAACGAAACAACTCCTCCCCTGCTTCCAAAGGACGCACCTCACCATGCAGAGAAACAAAAAAGCCTTTCCAAAACCGCATCACAGACTCGCCAAAAACGCTCCAGCAGTTCATTCTCCTCCTCTACTGAACTCCGCCAACGTACGACCCCATTCACATACTCTGTTTCTCGGCAAAGTGATTCTACGCAGAAAGATCCAGAAAACATACCAGTCTGAACCCAAGTGTATTCAAACAAAAGCCCAAGACAGGTAACACATGTATTCAACTTTCTTCTTTGCCTCTGATTGCAAACTTTTTTCCCTTTCCTCCTGCCAAATACACAGTTCACCAATGCAGCCCACTATGTCGACCTTAATTCCACACACAAACTATTTGACGAAAAGTTCCTTTGAGTTCTTTTGGCTTATAAATAGTTTGGTGAAAAACATTAAAAGTGATAACAGTGATTTAGAAGACAAAGCAACAGATGAGGACAAAGAAACTAACAAAGAAACGAACAATCATGCACTGTTCGTCACCATGTTTTACGTTTACAGAGGACACTAAACTTTAGAACAGATAAACAAATCTCAATAAATGCTTGTGCAATTTCTGCAGTGATAATGGCAAAAGATTCTGCGTGTCTATGTGCAATTAACGTTTGTTGTTTACAAGCCTCCATCTCCATCTTACCTGTTAGAAAAATGGGTCGGTTCGGACTAGACCCAACCCACATGGGTCGTCCACATGAGTTATGTGATTGAGTTGGTTAGAGTGATGAGACAGACTCTTAATCTCTATCTGTTAGGAGAGTTCAAAGATAATAGATCACCTACATCTATTAGGAGACTTTGAACTCTAGGACTTCAATCTATAAATATAGTCCTGCAGATATTTGGAGAAATATACTCTTCTGCGAAATATCTTCTCTCTCAAGGGTTTCCATCTAAGAACCCTAGGATTTGCGGTGTGGATATTAAGAGCAGACTCTACTAGTCTCCTCTACCCGACGTGAAGAGAAGACGGTGTTCGTGAACGTAATCTTGTAGAGCGGGCCTCAGATCGTGAAAAGCTTGAAGCAACTCAATTCCGCTGCACTTCAATCGTACGTGTTAGTCTTATGTGATTTATGAGCTTTCGATCCTATAAAGTTAACATTACCTAATCAAACAAATAATAGAAAGCAAATCATAATGCATTGAATTAGCATAGCAGATCACCTCTGCCGAGGAAGCCTTGAAAACCGTGCAATAAGAATACTAGGAAGCGAGTTGGGGCATGGTTTCTTTGTGCGTGATGTGGATTATTTGGCGTGAAAGAAATTTGAGATGTTTTGAAGGGGTCGAAAAACCTTTGTTTAGAATTAAAAGTTTTGGTTGCAAAGCTTGTATAGTTGGGACAAGGGGGACTGTTATCCTTCGCTTGACCAATTTCTAGATTGGTTGGCGCTTTTCCATTCCAATATGAGTGTATAGGGCCTTTTTGTTTTGTGGCCTTTTATTGTATACAAATGAAATAGAGGCCCAAGGGTTGATAAACGAAAATGATATGACTATGGATGAAAGCATGAAACTATAGTACTCATGCTTCCAGACACATAATGCGCAATCCCAAGGTTGGTCTGATAATTGAATGGCAATATATTAGGTTTCAATTGGAAGATACAACAGCACTCAGGCACATTTAGAATGAAATGCTTTTTGTAGGAAACCTGAGAGATCATTCCTAAGAGTGAGAAAACTAGCAACTGAGACCAGTAAAAATTACAAGAGCAAATATACTGATAGTGAGAAAACTAGAGCAATTGAAACCAGTACCAATTCCTTTTCTTCTTTGCTTCAGTTTTTTTCCTTTTTGTATAGTACATGTCCTCAAAGATCAGACGTTTTATACCAAAACTGTTTTATCTCCTTACAAAACCCTCATCAAGGACCCTATCCTCTCTTTACTATCCATCTCCCATAGAGTTCCACCATTTAGTATCTCCTACACCAAATCACCCACATGAGCAACCACTACACAACTGCCATACTTCACAGCCACAAGAGTATCCTAGAAATTGATCTCGATTTTAGAGTCCTTCGAAAGAAAAAAAGAAAAACACTCCCGCACATAATTGCACAAAGACAACTGTTATTTGGGATAGGGGTACTGTAACTGTTTTTGTTGTGTGTATAACTTTCTCATACACACACGTTGGCCTTATTATACCACAATTGTCTTGCTATTTGCTATTTGGTGGGTGCATATTATGTCTAATTCGGTTACCAACTGTGAATTTTAGCTACATAGGTGTTGCAGTATCAGTTATTCCTTTCCAATGAATTTTAAAATATAAAAGGAAACAATACATGATCTCTTGTCATTTAGTACTAGTTTTCACATCAGATTCCAGTCGAACGCCATTCACTTTAAACGTTAATCGTGATCTACCTCTTCATTCCCTTTTCCAGTAATTTTCACGTTCCCCTCAAAAAATAGTTATTGCGTTCCAAACTTCTTTTCTCCTAGGACCTATCGTGAAATCATTACCGATTGTGAATTTTTGTTACGGATATGCGGTGGTATCAGTTATCCCTTTCCAAGTTCTTTAAAATTTCGTACTGGTTTTCATATGAAATCCCAAACGAACTTTTAGCGTGAATCATGATCTATCTCTTTATTCCATTTTCCTGAAATTTTTCACGTACTTCATATATGACACATGGCATTTGATTTTTTTCCCATTCTTGTTCTTTGCTAATAAAGAAAATGGACGGAATACAAGGTTTGGATTGCCTTGGCGAAGATAAAATTGGTCGGCGCCACATTCATCAAAGGAAGAGATATGTTAGGTTTACACCTAAACAAACAGCATACTATATTCAGAAAACCACGCAAAATAGGAAGAGGAAACGCAATGCACATTATACTTGTCCAAACACAAATGATGGTTGTGAATCCTCAATCGGACAAACACAAAATTCATTGCCAAATTCCCCGCCAGAGGACAACCAAATGGAGCCCCTAACCAGGTTAGTACTTTAGAACAAGTAATTTAATTAAAACCGTAATAATATATACTTTTCACAATTGCCTTACCCTTTATTTGTGAATATGTCATTCATAGGGCAATAACTGCGATAAGTCCAGCTTTCCCAACCACATGAATTGTGTAACATGGCAAATTGTCGATTTTGTGGGGCTAAAAGGTTCTAATACGAGCCTCCAACTTTTTGGTGCCACAACGGACAAGTAGTACTGACAAGCCCATCTGTCCCACCAAGCCTAAGAAATTTGTTCACGTTTTGGAATTTTGCAAACACTAATGAATGTGCTCTCTGCAAACCCTTATTATGCCATGTTTCTTAGTATATGCTTTCCACAATTGCCTTACCCTTTATTTGTGAATATATCATTCATTGGGCAATAACTGCAGTAAGTCCAGCTTTCCCACCCACATGAATTGTGTAACATGGCAAATTGTTGATTTTGTGGGGCTAAAAGGTTCCAATACGAGCCTCCAACTTTTTGCTGCCACAACGGACAAGTAGTACTAACAAGCCCATCTGTCCTACCAAGCCTACGAAATTTGTCACGTCTCAAACTGTTGAAGCTTTGGAATTTAGCAAACACATCCATGCCTATAACAGCTTTTTCGGTTTCACATCATTTGGGGTCAAGTTAGACAAAGGATTTGCAAATTCAACAAGAAGAGCTTACAGATTTCGTGCACAAGGGAAAATTTACCTTGATCTGCCATCTTTGATTCTATCGGCTACTTCTCTTTGTTACTTCTCACTGTACTTCTATGATATTGATAATGTGCTCCAAAATAGGTTAGACATTATAAAAAAGGCCCCACTTAGCCAACATATTGTCAGAACACTAATGGATGTGCTCTCTACAAACCCATATGCCATGTTTCTTAGGAGACTAGACCACATTTCCTTGGATTTGTATAGAATACACATAAGGATTGACGTCAAGCTCTACCAAAGGCTTTACAACTCCCCATCGCCTGACTAGGTGGTTGCAATATGGATAGAAGGAAATAATGCAAATGTCTCTCATGAACGTGACATTATAGTGCACTCATCCTTTAGACATAAACAGATAGTGTGAAACTATATGGTTGCTATGATCCGTTGCAATACCCATTATTATTTCCTAGAGGTGATGTTGGATGGCATCAAAAGATCCTTAGAAGAATTAAAGCTCACACTAACAATATTGCATCAGATATTCAAAATGATTTGACTTTTGACAATTTCACATTACCTGTAGATTTTTTCAGATGGGAACGAGAAGGTACTTAACTTTTTTTCTTTCTTACAATTTTCTGTGGAGTAATAAATACAAGTACTATGGGAAATGCAGCTTATTTGGTACTAAACATTGTGTACAAGTGTTGATGGTTGTGATACAAAGAAGGTATCAAGTCGCGAATACTACTGCTATAAGTTGCAAATTAGAAATGACGATCCTACTGGTCTACTGCTATCTAGTCGACTCTTGCAGCAATGTATCATTGATGTGCATCTTTACGTGTTTTTTTCCATTCAATCACTTATGTCCTAGGAATTTTGTTCTGTTCCAAGAACAGAAATAGTGCACCCCATATGAAGGATTATATGGGGGCCAAAGAAACAAGTCCACGTGCAACGCACGTGCCTAATCACTAGTTTCTTTTAAATGTACGAATGCGTTTCCTACTTTTTTATTTTCAGAAATGCCCTTGCAACTAATATCTACTATACTTCTTTAAAAAACCGGAAGAAACTAATAAAGCACTTCCCACACTTTTATGACCCTGTTTCCTAGTTTTTGATTTCCAGAAATGCCCTTGCAACTAATATCTACTATACTTCTTTAAAAAACCGGAAGAAACTGATAAAGCACTTCCCACACTTTTATGACCCAAAATGCCCCTGCTGAGAACAATAAAAAACACTAACGAACATAACCGACTTGACGTTTTCCTTCTAGAGGAAACGCCGCATTATGAACGGCGGCATGTAAACCAAAAGATACGATTGTTCGCCTAGAGGCTAAACACAAAAGAAAGAAAGCCCTGTCTCACATACACAAACACGCTAAGGTTTCCTTCCTTCGCATCAAGAGGTGAGAACATCGATCGACTGTTGTCTGTTGACTCGTGTAACTTGTAAAAGAGAGCAACTTTCGATCTTCGGCCTCATTCCCTAGCGTGACAGTGTGTGCATGTATTCCCAACCATGCATCATTTTCTTCCATGCTTCAACAGGAATCAACTTGGGGTGAACCCGGACTGTTTCTGTTTCACAAGGGAAAAGGGCAATTGAGGCATCTACGTCATTTTGTTGTTCGTACTATCGCCATGGATTTAAGTTGAGATTCCAGGTACTTTTATTACGATGTTTCGTTAACTAATTAAACCAGTTAGTTTCCATTGTTGTAATGCATGTAACATGTGCGCCAAAGCTGTTCGACAACATGTTGGGCCCTTTTTCTTTTTTTCTTTTTGATTGATGTTAGCAGGAAGTCTTAGATCTTCTCTAGGCACATCAAGATATTCATCAACCAGTTCAGTGGAGGGTTACACCTTTGCGGAAATGTCCCGAGAATATTGGGGATTTGGCAGGGATTGAGTTCAGAGATGAGAGATATTCCGATTGAGGATCTCTCCAACATTTGTAAAAACGACCGACGATTTGGTCTGCTAACATCTCTTACAAATCTATTGTTTACTGCGACAAAAATCAGGTCATCATTTGATCTCAATCTATTTTGTATCTAAGATACCAAGCACTTTCTCTGTGTTCTATGTTTTTTGGATTTGGTTAGTGCTTTGTAAAGTCAAGTGCTTTGCGAATTGTGGGTAACCAATTTGATATATTCATGTTACATCTCAAATTGATTTTAGAATGGACTCTTTTTTTTGGGTTGGGTAGAAATGGACCTATTTCTCATTGTTTTGGTTTCTTTCTCAAATTAGCTTAGATTTTTCTTGAATAAAATGGCATTTTTCCCATTGATTCCATGTGAACATATGGTGCACCAGTAACATGGCTTATGTATGGCTTAATTTCAAGTGTTTCTTTAACTGATTTGGATCATTGGCATTAATCAACTATCATATCATGCCTTCATCTTTACATTTTTATCCAAGTCTTAGATCTCCTACAGCGAAGTTACTTCCAAGTTCTAGATATACTTCAATAATAGGGTAAAAGGCTCTTTTACTTGGCCATTATCCATCGCTTTAATGGAGTGCTAAAGAATGGCAAAGATACATATGCTTTGCCTCTGATTTTATGGGTCACGCATACATCTTTTTGACTACTTGTACACAGTCCTTGCAAACCATCACTGAATGTAGAGAAACAGTGGGGAAACATTCAATTTCTTACACTTTGGGAATTCACGCGCAATTTGTGGTCTTTGTTTCTTTTGTCTAGAAAGCCGTATCATTTGTTTGTTAAGACTAAGAGAGAGTAATTTGTCGTCTCGACTGAAAATTAAGGGTAATGCATTATATCAATTGGGAAAAGTGGTGTTAAGCAACGACTTCATGGTCTTAACGTCAGAAGTTTGAGTTAGAAATGAAGCTTCACTACTAAAATTACATTGAAGTTTCACAATGCAAAAGGAGGCTCTATGGAAATGGGTGGTATCCATTGAAGATGTAATCTATATTAGAGGTTGGCTTCCCAAAAATAATGATCTTGAAGGACCTCTCTGATACTACAAGCCTTAAACTCATTGAAATTTTCACCGGGAATGTTAGGTATTTGAGTGAGGGTGAAGGTAGAAGTTGCTTTTTCAAAGATCCACAGTTATTGCGGGTGGGTGGGTTCATTGAGGGATTGTTGTCCCATGCTGTTCAAGAATTACCTAGCCTGAATTTCAATTTTGCTTTAAGGAGAATGAAATGTTTCCACTTGCTAGACATGCTGATGATTCAACTTCTTTTCAACTTCATGATCTGCCCGTTAATATGTTGCCTTTTTTGGGTAGTTTCTGATGCATCATTATGATGATTCAACTTCTCTCAAACTCACGATTGATGCTAATGTTCTGGTTTGAGATTGACGTTCATTAGCAAGGCATTAGAACCAAATGTCATGGGACTAATTCTTAAACTGGTCTATATATTTGTCATTGTACCCATGAAGAAGATTTAGTCTAGGTGACTTGCACTCCGTTTGGCAACCTAGGAGAAAAAAGCATCGAAGAAAAAAGATTGTGAGTGTGATTTGTCTCATATCTTTTGCTCTCTCAAAATCTCTCTACGTCCTTGAGATTTAAGGGAAAACATGTCTTTAGACTACTCTCCAATGCTCTCCTCTTTAACAATGCAACCAAGGGGTTTTTTTTTTTTTTTTGATAAGGAGGAGAGGTTTACATGTCTATTCTTTTTTCTTCAAATCTCGCAAGCATCGTTCAAAATGTGTCGTGCTATATATTGGTCCAACTCTTGTATTTTGAACTTATAAAAGAATTTGTTCTTTATAACTTTAATGTCTAGGCCAGCTTATGCACACCTTAACTAATCTTTCAAGAACTAATCCCACTATCCATTAGTAGAAGTACTTGAGGCAAAGCCCAAAATAGTTTCTTAGAAAATTATCACGTGCATCGCACGTGCACCCCTGCTAGTATAAATAAGTGTACAAGGGAGGGTCTTTATGGGGGTGGCTTCACCTATTTTTCAACTCTAATAGTTAACGAATGATTGGAACTTTCCTTATTAAACTAATTTCACATTCCTTTCAAAAAAATAATAATTTCACATTGGATATTGATGATTGCAGTGACTCTTCCCAGACAACCACACATGGGTAGGATGTAAGAGCATCCAGTTAAAAGTCTTTTTGAGCTCATGAACATCAACGACTAAGCTTATATAGAATGCACACAGAAAATATAGTTAAAATTATACCAATAATTTCGTCATGAGGAGCATTCAAGGAAGGAGCGTGGGTTTTATAGCTGCTCAATACATTTTGATAATTTTCCTACTACCACGGTATTTAATAAGTGAAATCAAACTATCTGTAGAAATGTTTCAGAATCCATCCAAGCACATACAGTTCTCTTTGTTGTTTAAACCCTTGCTCGTGAACTTTGAAAAACAACAAACAAATGCCAAGTCGAGAACTCTCCTTACCCAATTAGCATTAGCAAACAATTAACAAAACTGTAAATAAATTATGTTGCTATGTTCAATCAATTCTCGGTAAACTGCTTTATCCCATCATCATGCTAACAATAGCAATAAACTAGTACTATTACTACTAGTTAATTAACAAGGGAGTAAAAATATGCTCCATGCACCAAAATCCACTACGGCAGATGATATGCGAAGACCAAAGCACGGGAATAGATCTCGCTCTCTTTTCTGTTACTTCACGGAATTAATATATAGCACATAAATATAAGTCTTCCGCAAGTTACAACACATATTTACTGGTTCACCGTTCATGCTAATCAATTTCAATCATATCTTTAATCCACACATGCATATATGACAGAATGTTCGAGATAATTTTATTCCAAGATGTATAGATTCAGAAAACCTAATGCTCTGATACCAACTATAAGTCTATATCTGTATTGAAACTATTATGCGGAAAACAGATATAACAAAAATCTAGAATTCAACACATCTCAAGAACAATAAATAACATACCTTTGTTGGCCATCGAGATTAGAAGGAACAAACCCCTTAATTAGAAATACCTTAATTCTGGGCTTACCTTCTTCTCTCTGTCTCTACTTTCTAGAACATCCCAGTACTTTAATTGATGGAAAAATCATAAGAATAAGGGGTGGCTATTCTACCTTTTATAGAGAAGAGAAAAGGGCCTTAGAGATAATTATTAAAAGACACCTAGTCCATCAAGGTCTCTTTTATTGTAATTCGCTGGGATTGATCTCTTGTCAATCCTTGGGCAGGAATAGCATATGATTGTCGTGTGTAGGGTGTCAACCTAGTTGGGATGTTACTTACATGTTGTGATACTATATTTTCTTGCCCTAAATCTTGATGTACTCCACCATTGTGATCAATAAAATTCCTTTTTTTGCCGTTCAAAAAAAAAAGAGAATTTCGCGTAATACTCCATGGCCACGCGTAATTCTATGTGGTCAAGAGTAATTTTTTGCGGCCAAGAGTAATTCTACGCGGCCAAAAATAATTTTTCACGGCCAAGAGTAATTCTATGCGGCCAAAAGCAATTCTTTGCAACCACGTGTAATTTTTCACGGCCAAGAGTAATTCTTCACTTACCATATACGTAAGTGAAGTAAAAACCAGGATGTATTGTCATTGCACTCTTCCAACAACAAAGAAAGAAGAAACCATATACAAATGAGCTTCTGAACATGAGATGGCATTAGGAAGATGAATTGAAACTTTTCTACAAAAGCAAAATATGCACCAACCACCTATTTTCTACAAAATATTCAAACTTTTCAGCAATAACAAAATACCACTAGCATCATTGATAATTAACACAAAAATCGATCAATACGTGCTCCTAAGCGTAGGATTATCTTCAAACTGGAAAAAAGGTTTCAATAAAGGGAAAGACATAACTATTCAAACCATATGCATTTAATTCAAGCGGCACTAGATTACGAAGCACGTCCCACGTCTCTTTCTTCAGGTTATAGGAAAAAATTCTGGCAAGAATAACTAACAAGAGTATGTACTAAACCTGTTTCATTCTCCCCCTTCACATCACACAACACATTTTAAATCCATGGGTGTAGTAGTTTCTCCTGCTTTCCATTAGGGAATGCAGCTATTAAAGGCCTAAGAATGACCCGACACTTGACAACCCAACCGCTATAATCCCTTTCTAGTTCAAGGATTACGAACAAGACTGAATAAGTATAAAACTGCCACCAAATTCTCCAAAGTACAAAATTTTGTATTGAGAAAGAATTTTAGGCGATTGTGGGTTTCGGATTGCTATTGCCTCCTCGATATCAATGCCAAATCTCATCAGAAAATCGTCATCAGTTAACCAATGGATAGCTCCATTCCAAAAGACACTATGACCGCTATATTCTTGGTCAGGGAAAACCTTTTTTCTCAAACCTAATGTGAGAATTCACTCCTTCATAACAAATTTCTCTATCTCATCCAATCTCCTTCCTTTATTTTCATGTCCTCCTTAGCTCGTATGATGTTTACTAATGAACAAACCAACTATTAAGCTGAAGAATAAAACAAGAAGTAGAGCTAAATAATGAATAGTAGAATTCTAAGCACAACTATAATCATAGATAAAGAGACAATGATATCAGCTCAATAAGAGCTAACGAAAGAGTTGAATGCACCATCGCTCACAGTCGGACAATTATACTCACTCCGTTCCTAAATGAGAGTCCCTTTTTGGAATTCCAACTTTTTTAGGGAACATGTAATCATTTCACATACTTTCCACCATTACCCCTATATTCTACTTATTTTGCACCATTTGTATTCAAATAAGGACACTTTTGGAATTTTATCAAATTTCCACTTCTATTTTTGGTAAGGCACAATCATTTTGGAACATCCCAAAATGGAATAAGGGACTCTCAATTTAGAACAGAGGGAGTATTTGAGTTAAGAGTGACATGCATGGCCGGATAAAAGGCTCAACTCTGAAGAAGTAAAATTATAGTAACCACCTCACGCATATATGCAGGGTCGGCCCAGGAGTAAGCCCAGCAAGCCCTCGGGCTTGGGCAACCAAAATAAAAAACTATTTAAGTTTAGTACAAACCAATTGCTTGGTTGAGCGGCCACTGCTTGCTGCAAGGGTCTAGGCCCAGGCACTCCATCCAAGCTTTTTTTTTTCCTCTCTATTTTCTACCTCTTTTTGTTTTCCCACCGCAAACCCCCACAATATTAGGAAAATAATAATACTAAATTACTTTGTTGAAATTTTTTTATTTAACTGAATACTTAGCACAAGAATAGATAATGTAGACAATGAGATATCATTATGATACCAAAAGATCAATGTTCAAGAAAAACCCTACTGCTAGAAAATATTCAACTTTTCAGCACTAAGAAATAGCATAATTGAAAAGTTACACAAGAAGCACATGTGCTCCAACATGGAGGCTCAAACAGGAAATAGGGTTTCAATAAAGGGATAAGCATATATATTGGTCCAAACCAAGATCACCCAACTCGATCGCTTGGCGCTAGATCCTGAAGCCCATTTCTTGTACTTCACATAATTATAGGAAATAATTCTGCCAGAAATAGCTAACACGATTGCAAAATCTCTTTCATTCTCTTCCATCACAGCATACATGATCAGTTTAGATCAGATGGATCAGAAGAAGAGTAATAGAAAGCATGGCTAAGGCTACCGATTTCCTCATTTTATTTCCTCTAAATTTGTTGCTGCTTTGTTCTAGGACATATATACACTCTATTTATAACAGGGTGCTCGAATAATGATAGATACCAATGCATAAGTATATATATACAATATGCGAGGGAAACGCATGATTAAAAAAAAAAAACATTTGTGGGAAACGTGCCCATTATTGAAATGGTACAAGCATAAAGTAAAAGTCTAAGCTTATAAGTGAATGATCTCAATCACTGAAACTTGCTGAACTATTACAGTCCATGTTTAAAATACTATATATATGCGTGCTCAAGTAAGAGTCTACACTTATAAGTGAACGATCTCAATCATTTGAAGGGAAACCAATTCAAGTGCAAAAAGGATAAAGAAAACTTTCATTTTTTCACAATTTCATAATTTATATCGTTCTTGATATCTGTTTGCAATGCCACTTAATAAAAAAAATGCTTGGCCAAAATAATACCAAAAAATTAAGCACAATCATAACTTCGAACTCAGACATTTTATTGAAGTTTTAAACATTCAATAGGACATAAATAGTTTAGCCACAATTGACTAGGCATGAGCAAAGGTGTTGTTGGATTCTATACAATTCCTCACATCTACACTGCACTGCAAAATATTTAGGAACCAAGGCACGCCTGCAATCACGGGCCCCATTTGGACCACATTCCCCTTTCATTCTCATGTTTAATGGGCAGAATTTGATTTCCCCTGAAATATTGCATTATAGAAACATTTCAATAAAAGCAAGAAGATAATTCGTTTGATTATTTTCAGTTGAACGAAGCAGAAATAAAAGCGAATGCTATGCTTGGTTATTGGACGTTGAGTGAAAAAAGGAAAAATTAAGGTGCATACTTGTT
>BPLS01022585.1:0-23404 GCA_019656275.1 Rhododendron kiyosumense
GGGAATTTCGAATGCTTGAATATGTGCATTGGCAACATCCCTAACATTGGTCCATCTATAGGTTGCATTCGGAAATGATTTAGCTCCTGCATGGAATTAAAAGAAAACGATTAGTCTACCTTAATAAACCATCATGTTGACCTTTGGAGATGGTGAATACCCGTTTGCAGTCCATTTGCCGTTCTAAGGAAAACGTGATACTTATTGCTACATTGAGCAACTTCACGCCACAGTTCTTAGATCTTCTATCTTGATTTATTCTTTCTTCTGTAGAAAAGTCCGAGAGGGAAACCATGAGACTCGGTATTGCAGCAAATAGGTTTAGAGAACAGAAGTATCAGGTCACTCTCACTGTTGATGATGCGCAACATCATCTAATAATGGCAGTGCTATAAAAATCTGGAACCAGGAGGCATCCACGAGCCAGATAAAATCTTACTTTCCATTTCTCTCTCAACACATATTTTCTCAGTGCCATTTTGTAGCTAAACATCATAAGAACTCCATACTGCATTAAAAATCCAATTGCATTCTACCTTCATAAGCCTCCACCACCCTTTGCCACCAGCTGTCCCAATCTACAGCGTATCTCCCAAACCCTTTGCTTGAAAGGGAGTTAGCAGTGAGCGATGAAACTGATACATCACGTGACAGAGAAACTCATCACCTAAATCATGTAATGGAGAAATTCATCACTGAAACTCACCACCTGGGACAGTGAAAGGACAAATCTCAACGCAGCTTGCTGCATCTGTTATAAATTGCCTCTAGCCTAGATGGCACCCTCTTAGTTAACACATGGTAAACATCAAGAATCCGACAAAGGAGGTGCGCTTAATCACTGAGTTTAAGGAACTGAAATAATTCAAGTACAAAGACAAATCGGTAAACATGGTGGTTGTTGAAGTACCGTTTATGAGGTTGAGAAAAACCTCCACAGTTAAATTAACTGCAGGTTGTAAGAGAGGACCAATCACCCATCCTGGATTAATTGTAACCAAGTCAATCCCATACTCTTTTGCAAATTTCCAAGCAGCCTCCTCTGCCAACGTTTTTGAAAGCTGATACCAAAGCTGATGAAACCAGGGATAGAAATAAATACATTCAGGAGGTGTCCAGTTTGAATGCAAATCTAATCAGCCCTTAACCAGCATACAACTGAAACAAATATGCAAACAACCCAAAACTGAGATCTATTGACTATGCGAATACATGTAAGATGCAAGATTTATAGGGACCCTCCTGTTAGTTTACCATTTGAGTGTCCATAAGATGTAAGATTTTACTATTATACCACGAGAAAACATGAATTTTGAATGAGGACGGCACTATCAGTTGTCAATATACGTGTCGATGGTCATAATATTTGATGTACTCTCAGTCTTAATAACTTTTTGCCATGTGAAATCGAGTCAGCCTGCAAAATACACATGCAGGCTGAATTGGTGATCCTCTGAAACTAAATATGCTAGTACTTCTACTTGCACTTTCTTCATAAGCAATACCACAACAAACAAAAACCATGAAAAAAGAAGTAGCTCGTTGACCTACCTTTGACTCCTCGCAAAACGATGGATCTGAGAACCAAGTTTCATCAACTAAGACACCAGGACTCAGCGTATTTCGGTTGTATGCGACTGCAGCCATAGATGATGTCAAAACCACTCTTTTAACAGATGGAACTTTGGCACATGATCTTAACACATTAATTGTTCCCTTCACTGCAGGATCAATTAGTTCTGCCTGAAATATGAGGCCAAAAGAAAGTAAGATAATTTGAGTCACGATGCACTAAGTTGACCGGGGTGAATGAAGATTCAACATGTGTATACAACTCAGACATCTGCACTTCTTACTTTGTTCTATGCTCCCTTAATTGGTCTATTGAACAGATTTTCTGTATCCCTTTGCTGGAACCAGCCTAGCCCCTGCCCCTAAGTCATAAACAAAAGGCAGTCTTCAAAGTTCTCTTGTGATTTTGGTGTTTTGACAGAACTATAAACCAAACCAGGATCAATTCCTTGACATGTTAGATATTTTGAAGTTCAGAGTGGTGTATGGGTCCTTTTATTGTTCAGCCTCTCAATGCCTTTTCAATAGAATTTACTCCTAGAGTCCTAGTAAAAGAACTGTAAACTTGGTTGTTCTCGAAAAGTGAGTCCTCAACAGATCAGTATTACATGCCAGTGCAAGTCCTAATGCAACGGTTTCCTGTACCGATGAACCAAAGATTAGCCAAGCAAAATAATCCTAGAACCATAAAGTATGTCAGCAAGTATAAGATTGATGGTTTTAAGTATATTTTTTTTCGTACTAAAATAGAATTTTCATCTAAGTAAAGTAGCACAATACATACCTGTGGGTCAGTCACTGAAAACTGAACAGGAGATGCTGTATGAAAAACACCTTCACATCCATCAACTATAGAGTCAAAGGATCCTTCTTCCAGTAAGTCTGCTCGAAACAAATGAAGTCTTTCCTTGGCTCCATCAAGCGCGAGCAAGTGTTCAATCTTTCTTTGGTCATCTGTCTCTCAGAAATGTTTCAAGTAAGTACCAATGTGAAGGATATACCATGACTAGCTTCAACATAGTTACAATTGCATGGCATGTCATTCTAAGTACGTACGTAACAACATAACATTCGGAAAGTTAATCAAGATATATGTTCCATAGAGTTCCATATTACTTGCCAGGCGAGAATTACATGGGAATGATTCAACAAAAGGTAACCCACCTCATGTTGGGTGCAAATTCATTCGTTCACCAACTGAAACAATCTGACTGGATAACGGCGGAAACTATGCAAGGATGACATGCTGCGCAAAAGCTTATCACATTAATACTGCACCTCAATCAAAGTGTTGGGAATTCGGCCGTACCAACAAACACACGACACGCAAAGACAATCAAGAAACATAAATAAAAACGCAAGATGTAGAGATTTTTACATGGTTCGCCAACAGATTGTTAAGTCTGGTTTACACTTTACACTACGTGTCGAATGAAAAAAGAGTACAGGTTGTATGTTGCTGCTTTTAGCAAGTACTTATAGCCTATGGTTTACATTACCAATTACCTTAATACTCCCAGCTGTTTAGGTTTCAGGGGCGCAGTCCCCGAGCCCCTGCCTAAAGGTGCTACCCCTCGGCCCCTGCAACCTGACTCCTCGGCCCCCGCAACCTGACTGAACCTTCAGCGAAGCGTGACCCAAATCGAATCAGGCTTCACAGGCCCAACAACAAGCTTTTATTCCCCGTCACCAAAGTGACCATATTTCTAAATGGGTAAAGCTATGACTTAAGAGCATTTTATAGGCACATCATAGTGTGCCTGGAGATGAAGAATACAAATATGCTTTACAGGAGATTTATTCGGCACAATTGGATTAAAGCCCATCTTGACTCAAAACTCCTCCCTGTCTTCTCTTTTAAATTGACTAGTCCTTCGGCACAAGTGAGTTCATGGCCATGCATTTTGGGGCTCATGCCACATAATTTTATTGGAGGCAATATTTGATCTGAACAGTTGATTTTGTTCGTCTCACCGGATATGTAGTCCACGTAGTATTTCAGGATGATCAAACAATTATTATTATTATTATTTTTTAAAAACAACTAAGGTGAAATGGGTCCAATTAAAAAAAAAACCATCCAAAACTTTCCGCGATGCAACTGTTGTACGTATGACCATTGGTGACTGTTTCCTCTCCCCAAAGGACACCGAAGTCCAAATGCTTATGAACGACAAAAGTGAATTTCGCCACAAGACAAAACATCCCTACTGTTTTGGGTGTTTTCGGTTCTGAGGGAGGTTTTCGAGGGTAATGAATAAAGAAAATTTATTGGAGACTATGCCCAGAGGTTTTGAAACCCCAAAATGAACAAGGTCCGTCGTTTGTTTTTGTTCTCAAGTTTATGTGTGTATTCTCTTAGTTTCAATAGAATCTCTTATTACGAATTTAGGATCTTTGTGTATCCTCTTTATGTTCAATTGTTTTCCGTTTGGGTGAGTTGTTATTTTCCCTCTTTGATGACCTGACATTCGGCAAAATTGAGAAACTAGAGGCGAGGTACACGCGATGTGTGTATGCAAGTTGATTTTCGATAAAATATGCACAATACCTTCAATTTATTAGTGTGTATATTTTATCAAAATTCGACTTTGCATATCGAGTGTGCCCCGGTCTCGAGACGGAAAAAAGTAAAAAACTGGACGGGCAAATATATCTTTATATAATTGCTTAGCTAAAACCTGCCCTTTTTGTTCTCGAAAAAAATTCAAGACTCCCGCGCTGACCATTACCCACAAAAACGGATCATAGGTTGACAAAACCACATGGTCCAATTCTTAATCAATTCACTACTCTCTCTCTCTCTCTCTCTCTCCCCTAAGCTGAGCTCTTTCTACAGTTAGTTACAGCTATCTTTAGCTCATCTTATTCTTATCCAAGTTCCAACCATTGGTAATTCATAAGACAAAGCTTAAAATGGAAAATTCACAAGCATTATGCGACTGCAAGTTAATTGGATGAGTTTTTCTTCAAAACCAAGTTCCACTAAACTAATTAGAAGCTGCCTAGTTGGAAGTGAAGGTCAACTATTGCCCACCACTAATGCATTTCTTGTCTTTCCAAAAACTTCTAGTTTTCTGATGGTACACTCCATAACGAGTGAAATTCCAAGCCATTTCTATATCTAAGCAAAATGGGTGCGTTCAAAAGACCTCCTGTGCCCCAACTACCACTTCCTTAGAACAACACTAGCTTACCGCTTTCTCCTATAAGAGAAAATCCAGGAAAGAAAATAGCTCCGTAAATAAAATCCAAGATACATGCAACACGACACGAATATGTAGAAACCCAGATGTGAGAGAGAGAGAGAGAGAGAGAGAGAGAGAGAGAGAGAGAGAGAGAGAGAAGAAGAAGAAGAAGAAACTAGAAATGAATGACTGGTTGTTTTTGATCTTGGGAAACGAGGAGTACTGACTTGGGTTTCGAACTGAAGCTTTGACAGTGTGACCGCGCTGGAGCAAGAGATTGACGAGCCAGGATGCTATGAAACCTGATGCACCTGTGACACACACTACCTTTCCTTCTCCAGTACCCATTCTCTCTCTCTCTCTCTCTCTCTAGAAGTCCCTCCCTGTTAATAACAACTTAACTTAACAGGGACATATAAAAGGGAGATTGAAGAGTTAAAGCCAGGATTGAGATCCAAAATTAAGGGTTTTATTTCTCATTACGTTGTACTTGTACAAATGTAAAAGGGTAATTACACATTAGTCCCTTATCTCCTAATCTACTTGCATAAGAGATGTAAACTACAATTAATTACATATAAATCCATAACTTAACACTCCCTCTCAAGTTGGTGCGAAGATATCAATCAAGTCCAATTTGAACACAATGGGGTGGAAACTTTTGCTACCAAGCCCTTTTGTGAATATGTCAGTAAGTTGATCTTCAGATCTCACAAAAGGCATACGTATCAAACCCGCACTCAGCTTCTCCTTGATGAAGTGCCTGTCAATCTCTATATGCTTCGTTTTGTCATGTTGAACAAGATTATGAGCAATGTTGATGGCAGCTTTATTGTCACAGTAGAGTTTCATAGGACCATTATCAGTAATTCCCAAATCACGTGACACGGTTTGGAGCCACAATAGCTCACAAACACCATGAGCCATAGCTCTGTACTTAGTTTCTGCGCTGGACCTGGCGACCACTGATTGCTTCTTACTTCGCCAAGTAACCAAATTTCCCCCAATGAAAGTACAATAGCTAGAAGTAGAGCGTCTGTCATCCACAGAACCAGTCCAATCAGCATCAGTAAATGTCTTTAATCGCAGGTGACCATGATTAGATAATAGAATTCCCTTTCCTGGAGCTGATTTGATGTACCTCAAGATACGATAAACTGCATCGAGATGCAAAGCACGAGGGTCATGCATAAACTGACTAACAACACTCACTGCATAAGTAACATCTAGTCGAGTGTGAGATAAGTATATCAGTCGACCCACAAGTCGCTGATATCTCTCCTTGTCGGTGCACTCCCCCACATTGCCACTAAGATGGTGATTCGCCTCAATAGAAGAATCTTCAGGTCTACAGCCCAACATATCTGTTTCTTCTAAAAGATCAAGGATATAATTCCGTTGGGAGATAAAAATACCGCTATCAAACCTTACCACTTCCAGTCCAAGAAAGTATCTTAGTGATCCCAAATTCTTAATCTCGAATTCTTGAGCCAGACTATATTTGAGATTAAGAATTTCATTCTCATCATTGCCTGTCATTATTATATCATCAATATACACAATAAGGACAACAATCTTACCAGCACTTCCCTTGATGAACATAGTATGATCTGCATGACTTTGTTTGTATCCAAACCCCAACATAACCTTGGAAAATCTACCAAACCACGTTCTAGGTGATTGCTTCAGCCCATATAGGGCCTTCTTCAATCTACACACCTCCCTTCAGCCTCAGAGGAAGAGAAATCTGGTGGTACGTCCATATATACCTCCTCTTCTAACTCACCATGGAGGAATGCATTTTTCATATCAAATTGGTGAAGGGACCAATTCAAATTGGCAGCACAAGAAAGCAGTGTTCGTACAATGTTCATCTTTGCTACTAGTGCAAATGTCTCCTCATAGTCAATACCATAAGTTTGAGTAAAACTTTTGACAACAAGTCTCGCTTTGTATCTTTCAACTGTACCATCAGCATTCTCCTTGGCTCTATCAAACTCGAGCAAGTGTTCAATCTTTCTTTGGTCATCTGTCTCACAAAAATGTTTCGAGTAAGTACCAATGTGAAAGATATACCATGACTAGCTTCAACATAGTTACAATTGCATGGCATGTCATTCTAACTATGTACGTTCCTTAACGTTCGGAAAGTTAATCAAGATATATGTTCCGCAGAGTTCCATATTACTTGCCAGGCGAGAATTACATGGGAATGATTCAACAAAAGGTAACCCACCTCATGTGGGTGCAAATTCATTCGTTCACCAACTAAAACAATCTAACTGGATAACGGCGGAAACTATGCAAGGATGACATGCTGCGCAAAAGCATGTCACATGAATACTTCACCTCAATCAAAGTGTTGGGAATTCGGCCATACCAACAAACACACAACGCGCAAAGACAATGAAGAAACATAATTAAAAACGCAAGATGTAGAGATTTTTACATGGTTCGCCAACAGATTGTTAAGTCTGGTTTACACTTTACAATACGTGTCGAATGAAAAAAGAGTGCAGGTTGCATGTTGCTGCTTTTAGCAAGTACTTATAGCCTATGGTTTACATTACCAATTACCTTAATACTCCCAGCTGTTTAGGTTTCGGGGGCGCAGTCCCTGAGCCCCTACCTAAAGGCGCTACCCCTCGGCCTCCGCAACCTGACCGAACCTTTAGCGAAGCGTGACCCAAACCGAATCAGGTTTCACAGGTCCAACAACAAGCTTTTATTCCCCGTCACCAAAGTGACCATATTTCTAAATGGGTTAAGCTATGACTTAAGAGCATTTTATAGGCACATCATAGTGTGCCTGGAGATGAAGAATACAAATCAACATGCTTCACAGGAGATTTATTTGGCACAATTGGATTAAAGCCCATCTTGACTCAAAACTCTTCCCTGTCTCTCTTTTAAATTGACTAGTCTTTCAGCACAAGTGAGTTCATGGCCATGCATTTTGGGGCTCATGTCACATAATTTTATCGGAGGCAGTATTTGATTTGATCCATTCATTTTGTTCGTCTCATCGGATATGTAGTCCATGTAAAATTTCAGGATGATCAAACATTTAAAAAAAAAAAAAAAACACCTAAGGTGAAATGGGTCCAATAAAAAAAAACCACCCAAAACTTTCCACGATGCAACTGTTGTACGTATACATTGGCAACTGTTTTCTCTCCCGAAAGGACAATGAAGTCCAAATGCTTCTGAATGACAAAGGTGAATTTCGCCGCAAGACAAAACATCTCTACCGTTTTGGGTTTTGAGGGAAATTTTTTAGAGCAATGAGTAGAGAAAGAGCTAGAGAAAATTTATTGGAAACCATGTCCAGAAGTTTTGAGACCTCAAAACGAACAAGGCCCGTCGTTTGTTTTTTGTATTACAACCGAAGGTGGTAGCCTAGTGGGTAGGGTGCCCTTCATCCCCAAGTGAGACTCGGTTTCGAGTCTTGCCAGTGGCAAGGGGGTGTGGGGGTAAACAGTTATGTCCACTTGTATCCAGGTGGTGTTGTGATGACGGCCTGTCCTCTCGAGGGAGGACAATAGCTATGGCTCGAACCAAACATTCCACAGCGAGTAGGGAGCCCCTAAGCCCAAGGGGATTGTTACGCTGGTAGCCCCCTCCCACCTTTTTTCGGATTAAAAAAAAAGTTTTAATAGAATCTCTTATTAGGAATTTAGAATCTTTGTGTATCCTCTTTACGTCCAATTGTTTTCCATTTGGGCGAGTTGTTATATTCCCTCTTTGATTACCCTGACACGGCAAAATTGAGAAACTACAGGCCAGGTACACTTAATGTGTATATGCAAGTTGATTTTCGATAAAATATGCACAATACCTTAGATTTATTATTGTGTATATTTTATCAAAATTCGACTTTGCATACGCATTGAATTTGTGCCCCATGTGTGCCCTGGTCTAGAGACGGGAAAAAGTAAAAATCTGGACGGGAAAATATATCTTTATACAATTGCTAAGCTAAAACCTGCCCTCTTTTTTCTCGAAAAAGATTCAAGACTACCGCGCTGACCATTAGCCACAAAAACGGATCATAGGTTTGACAAAACCACGTGGCCCAATTCTTAATCAATTCTCTCTCTCTCTCTCTCTCTCTCTCTCTCTCTCACATGAGCTGAGCTCTTTTTCTACGGTTACAGCTATCTTATAGCTCATCTTATTCTTATCCAAGTTCCAACCATTGGTAAATTCATAAGAAGCTGCCTAGTTGGAAGTGAAGGTCAACTATTGCCCAGTGCCCACCACTAAGGTACCCTTCCACTTTTGCAAAAAATAAGTTTTTGAAAAAGAAGATAAATTTCAAGATCAAAAATCATATATTTACGTAAATAATTTTTCTACCAATATAGATCTTGTTTGATAGATCTCATTGAGACTTCACTGTGCCTAGCTACTTGCATGAAGTTGAACTTGTGATCAATTAGTAAATACTTGGTAGTAGAGTAAATGGGTTGGTGACAAGATTACCTATGAGAATTGTGGGAATTGTCTAATGAATTTGTTCAAATAAGAGGAACTATGACATGATAAGTATGAGTTTCTTGCACGACATTTGTTCAAACGATACACTTGAGAATATGAACGACGCACGAACACTCGGGGCCCATCGATGGGTGGGTGCCTGGCAGGGGATATCGGGGTCCCAAAATTAGCCCGGCAGGAGCTTATGCTCATAATGATCATTTAAGGCCTAACCTTCAAGGTGAGCGCTTGGTAGGAGATATCGGGGTCCCAAAATTAGCCTGGCGGGAGCTTATGCTCATAATGATCATTCAAAGCCTAACCTTTAAGGTGGGTGCTTGACAGGGGATATCGGAGTCCCAAAATTAGCCCGGTAGGAGCTTATGCTCATAATAATCATTCAAGGCCTAACCTTCAAGGTAGGTGCTTGGCAGGGGATATTGGGGTCCCAAAATTAGCCTGGCAGAAGCTTATGCTCATAATGATCATTCAAGGCCTAACCTTCAAGGTGGGTGCTTGGCAGGAGAAGCGGGTCCCATAACGCCCGGCAGGAGCATTCGCTCACGAGAACATAAATGAGAGTTTGATAATGAAAGACAATTTTGAATGAGGACCAATTAATGAGAAACACCGATGACTTTTGGTAAATTATGAGGAAATTCAAAGGAGTTATTGTCATTTCCTACTAGAGTTGTTATATTTTGTTTACCTTAAAACATGGAGTTGTGGTGTATAAAAAGGATTTGGGATTTACGGGTGAGTTTCCTTATTGTCGAGGTGAGGTACTAGTCGATGTGTCATTGTTATTTTGTACTCTAACTATGCATAGTGTGTGTAATTTTAGTGAGAGGTTGGCTAGTTATTTGAGACAAGAAAAATGATGATTTTCATTAAAGAACTCAGATTAACCTTTAGGCCTCTGAAATGGAAATGAAAAAGCAAGGATAGATTTGGGTAACACCGTAATGGTAAGATGAGATTTTAAGAATTGTGTGTGTAGGTGAGAGTGTCAGTGTTTGAGAAATGGAGTTAAATAATTTCCAGCATGACTATGGTAGTTTGAGTTTCACTTTTGATAAAACCAATATGCTTTTGAAAAATGTTTTTTCCTTGATATCTGTCTTCAGTTATGTGTATAATTTAGGTATAGATATCTCTACGAACTAGTGTAGCTCACCCTATCCTTTTAGGTACTCGTCATGACACTTAGCTTGGATCGCATGGAGTGCACATTGAAACGTCTCTTGAGAGCTTCATTGGAATATTTAAGGAGTGGTTTATCATCAAGTTTACTACACATCATGTACTTTACTTGCAATTGAAGGATGTACCTTTTGATTAGATCGTATGTAAAGCTATATATAAAGTCCTCTTATTGATTATTGTGAAACCCATTTATTTGTAAACGTTTGGAAGACTTTATGTAAGGAAAAAAAAATTAGAGAGGAGAAAAAGCGACTTGATTTGCTGTTTGGATTTACATGACATTTAAGGGTAAATATAATTGAGAGAAAGACTTTTGTTTGTAAAAAATATATTATTATTTTAGTTAAAAATCGAGGGCGTGACAACAAGATTTGCTCATTGCGACAAGTTGTTTAGCCCGTTTGGACTAGTACGCTAACTAGTCTCTCGTGAAATCCGCTGCATCAAAATCCCTCAAATTTTTAAAATTTCGATTTTATTATTTGTAAAAAAGTGATAGACTTGGGGAGGTGGTAGGAAGAGAAGGGGGAGAGAAAATTCAATTCTTCTAGCGAAACGTTTTTTAGTATATTCCAAACCATTAACTGAAGTATTAGATGGTTCAGATTTCGACTGTCTTCACCAGTCCAAAACATAGAGGATCCGCCTCCGGAAATTTTCCACTTAGATACACATGATTTGCTGTAGATAGAAAGTTTTTTTTTTTTTTTTTTACCATCATCTTTTTTTTTTCAATCATGGTTTTCTACCGTCAATTTGATAGGCAGCAGATAGAAAGTTTTCTACCATCTTTATTTTTCAATCACGGTTTTCTTTCCCAAATTTCTAGTTAAAATCAGTTCGCCTATCATTTTTTTAAAACCTCCAAATCTCTTAGAATAGTGCCTTCGTTGGAATTGGCCTGTGAAATTTGTGTTCTTTCAACTATATCTGAACCACTCTACGAGCATCTTATTTTTAATTAGTCTGATTTTTCATTTTATCTCATTCAGTAGAAAGGATTAGTGTTCCATCAAACATGACCTAAATGTGCCAAATTGACCTATTAGTCTGATTTTTCTTTTTATCTCATTCAGTAAAAAGGAATAGTGTTCCATCAAATATGACCTAAATGTGCTAAATTAACCTAAAATTAATCGATTATGACTAACCGGTACAAGACTCCTTATCTTTTTCAGCGGCAAAATACTGAATGGTTGACTGAAATATAGCATTTTGAACCCATCAATTGATGACTGGATTGGAGTACTTTCACCAGAAAATTTCAGGTAGAAATGATCTTTCTCTTTCATTGATTTAATTTTCTTCATTCATTAACCGGTAAAGTCGTTCTAATATTTTCTTTAATTCCAGCGCCTCCATCTTCCTCCCCGTAACTCCGAGAACTTATCCTCCCCTTTTGTGTTCTGCACCAATTAAAGTTCAAGCTATGCTGCCTTTGATTTGTTCTAGGTTTGGTCGGTTTTCAAGTGGGAGAAGGGTCTCAATCATATACTACTAATTTTTACTCTTATCTTGCAGCATCAATATGCAGATTACATGAATCCCGATTATACAAATAGAGGCAATGGGCTTCAATTGATCGAGCAAAGATCCGACTTCACTTTGAAATTGGCTCCCATCTGATGACTAAAATGAGACAGGTAATAACAATTCTATAGTGGTTCTTATTGTTTGAAATTGACTCGATGTTTGACCTCTAGTCAATTTAGCTTGAGCACATTTTTAGTCTGATTGAGTAGAGTGACGCAATTAATTTGAGCTATTTACCAAATAAACTCAGGCTGAATCCAATCGTAGATTTTTTTGCTAAACTTGTGTTAAACTTTTTTGACTGACTTGGACTTGGAGGGGAAGGACACCAAATCTTGCATGGATTAATTGCTACATATGATTGCAATTTTTTAGTTTCAAATTTCCAATTTATCCTGCGGTTAATTGATGGACTCTTCTGATGCGATCTTGCAGCCCGACGTTGTCGTAACTTAGTTACATTGGGAATTGCTTGCCTCAAACCTCACCCATCTAATTCACTAATTTATCCAAGGTACCAGATAAATAAAAACAAAATTTTCAAAAGAAGCACCTGGCTTAGTTAATTAGATCAGCATGTTATCTTCATTTTTTGAACTAGATTTATGATAAGAGTTACAACACCATGCATCACAAGGAATTAATGGAGGTTTGATTTGAAAGTTGAGAATAAGATAAGGGAGAACTTGGCCTTAACTAATACAGTAGCTTATAATTATTAACTTTCATTACGGTGTTGTTTCCATATTTATTGGGTCTATCATGAGCCTATGGACAACTTTTGCAATAGCAAAACTTTAAGGAAAGGAAGAGGAAATGGAACAGGTTGCATTTACTTGTTTGAATGTTGATAGCTATGAGTCTATGACAATTAGCTTGGTTCTATCCCAAGCTATCGTATTATTACATCTATTTGGTTGAGTAAATTAAAGTTGTATTTTTTTTTTTTTTTAATGTTAGTCGAGTTAGGTTAACATGGGTTGTCTTAGAAGGGTAGTCATTTAGGTTGGGTTCAGAATTTGTTGGGCACATGCATTGTTATTTTTGTACATTTCATATGAATACCGAAGAACATTGTTATTTTTGTACATTTCTTCCTATTTTGAAGTTATTCTATGCTGCGTTTATGTGACTTATGACCTAGCAGTTTATTTTTGTAGCCTGATGGGCAAAATGTCGAGTGACGAAACAATTGGAGGTGGAGATGATGCTTTCAACACATTCCTCAGCTCTTTGCTATCTCGGTTATTTGTTTCGGAAGGTTACAATAAAGAGAGTGAGAATTCTTGGTTATGTTAACTTAAGGAAACTCTTATGTTTAGCGGGAATTCTTGGTTTATTTTAGCTTAGGGAAACTCTTATGTTAGGCTATGTTCCGCTAAGATTCTTATTTGCTATGTGTGAATGCAACTAAGGGAATTACACAGGTTTGGTAACATATGTTGTGTTAGATTATTCTATGAACTTGGTTAGGTGGACCATGTTTGAAATTTATTCTTAAAATAGAAAATTTTAGAGAAAATTTATTTTTCGACTTTGATCGAAAATTCAATTTAGTCTTTCACCTTTTAATTTGGACAAATAAATACTTCTACTTTTGAATTGGTTCCAATGTCATCCTGACTTGGATACCGTTTGGTATTTGAATGGAAGAATGTCATGTGCCCAGCACATGATCTTTTTTTAGGGTAAAATTGTCTATTCCCCTTTCTCCCTCTTCCCTCCCCAGCCAAACCCTCACCAACACCCTATTCCGTACCCATTTCCTCCCGGGCCAAATTGGCCAATTCCGGCACGCCACACCCAACCACCCATCCCCCTTCTCCTCACCTACCACCACTGCCATCCCCTACCACCACTGCCACCACCTATTGCCACCTTGCCCCTCCATAGCCAGCTATCCCCATTATTCTCTACTCCCTCCATTTACTCCTCTCTCATCCCCTCATTCCTCTTTATATATCCCAGCACTTTAGGTCCGAAAATCACACACACAACACCCAACAGTCAAATGAAATTAGTTACAAAAGATAAGAGAGAGAAAGCATCCACCACCTCCAATGGAGTTTTAGAGAAAGAGAGGAAATTATTTACATTCTACACCACCCCACTGCTTGAATCCGGGTTTCCAACCTTCCCATACATCAAAGAGCATCACAAATCCACCATCACTTCAGGCCACGGCCACCCCGCGGTCCCCCTTTCCGTTGTCTTCTCCAAATTTCCGAAATTTACCGAAACCCATTCATTGCTTTTTCGGTTTGATTCAAGGTAGAAAAATCTCTCTCCTAGCGTCTCTAAGTATATTACGTTGCTAAATATGCAAGCTTTAAAAGCTTAGAATCGGAAATTATGGGGAATCCAATTTAGGCCGAGAGTGGCGTGATTGGAACAGTGAAAACGATTTGGGTTTTAAATCAAAATGTTAAAATCAAAGTTACCCCCCTTAGCTTATTAAATGTAATGTTTCGGCCCTATTGTGTTGGTGCATTGTTAGGAAGGAGAACGGACAATTTTACCCTTCAAAAAAGATCATGTGCTGGGCACATGATATGTTTCCGTCCAGATACCAAACGGCATCCAAGTCAGGGATGACATTGGAACCAATTCAAAAGTAGAAGTACTTGTTTGTCCAAATTGAAAGGTGAATGATCAAATTGAATTTTCAGTCAAAGTCAAAAGGATATAAAAGAAATTTTCCCAAAATTTCAATTAGTACATTTTATTGGGAGAATAGAAATTTTTTCAAAATTTTTTTAACCGTTATTTGTAACATCCTTTCACATGGGTGGGATATATACAAACACAGAACTCACAACAACCATTGCGTGTGTTTGAAACCCGTTGCGCAGGCACGGACAAACCCTAATATGAGGATGAATAATAATTGTTTTCCTATAACTTGTCTGGAACATGAGATTAGTACAATAAAAACGGACACTTCCGAGTTTAGTTCATAATGCAACTTGAAGTATTGAACTAGTGCAAATTTACTACGGAGCACACCGAAAGCAGCAATGACTTTACTACGTAATCCACTGAATGGTGAATGGAAAGTACAGAGATAATGGAAAAATTATTGAATGCTGTTGGAGTAAATTCACTTTGTGCTTCAAATTTTTTCTTCTATTAAGAGGTAGAATGTTAGAGTATAAACTTGATTTAGTATTTGTGCCGAAGAAAATAAAGCCCAAATCAAGAAGATATTTAGTAGGGGTGATACTAAAAACCGATGAACCAAAAAATCGGAAAATACCGACCAAAGTAGTCAGGTCGGGTTGAGTCGGTTTGGGGGACAAAGTTGGTTCGGTTTGGTTTTTGCTTTTCGAAATATATTTTTGCGGTTCGATTTTATGGAGGTGACAACAGAAAAACCGAACCACTGAACTGAACAGAAGTTATTACATACCCATCCCCCCAGTTTTTAATCTTACCCGTCCATCTCCTGGGAAAATCTTAGCCGTATATATCATCTAAGCCCTAAATTTCTTCTCCTGCCACACGCACAACACAAATCCTCAAGGCTGATCTGAAACGATGAAACCCTCGGTCTCTCTCCCTCTCTCTGAAACGATGAAACCTCGGATCCGGATCCTCTCCACACCTTTCTCTCCAACCATCTTCCAAAGCTTTTCACTACATCTTGACACCTCATTAATGAAGGCATCCAAAGGCTGAGATTAAAACCAGCAACTGACAACTTCAAATCCTTTAGTTGCACGACACCGTTTCATATTTGCTGCAAACGGCAACCTAATGGTCTACCGTTTCCTCTAACGCTGGCCATTAACCTTCGTTTCATATATATATATACATATACATACAGAAGTCTACAAACCCAGAGCTTCATTTTCCTCGAGAACGCAAGGAAGATTCAATCCTCCATTCGATCAGTCCGGCGACTCCGATTATGATGATTCGTCCCCATCCTCATATCCATTTGGAAAGCAATAGATCTTCCCCAATCTCTAGTTGATTTGTGCTTTTTTGCTCAAGAAAAAAAAAGAAAAGGTTTTGTTGTTTTGCTGCTTGTGTACAAATTTGATTTCGTTTCGTTTTGTGTTTTATAAATTGACTTTCTTTTGATTTTGTTGTAACGAACGCTATGAATGCAAGCTAAGAACGAGAAATTGAAAACTAAACAAGAAATCACAAAGACACAAGATATACGTGGTTCCCCAAGATGGTTACGTCCACGGGCGAGGAGAGAGAGGATTCACTAACCAACGTGAAGAAGAAATACAAAGAGCCGGCTGTAATCCGTAACTCTAGAAAGGCCACAAATATGAAAGCCCAAAAAGATACTTTAGAAGTTCCCCAAAAGCCCTATTTATAATAGGCTACAAAAACGGGAACAACATAATTAACCAATGTGAGACTAAGGAATACAAGGCATTCCTAACAATTCTCCACCTTGACTTGAATTCCACTGAACCAAATCACCAAATATAGCTCTCCCCTTCTAACCTCTCACTCGCCAAATGCCCCCGAGGGGCGATCAACTGCAAATACCAAGCAAGCCCAAGCAATGCTTGAACTTGGCAACCGGAACCGGTTTAGTCAACATATCTGCTGGGTTATCTGCCGTACCCACTTTCTTCACCTCAACTTGCTTCTGTGAGATGATATCCCGAACGAAGTGATATCTGACATCGATATGTTTGGTCCTCTCATGATACATAAGATTTTTAGTCAAATGTATAGCACTCTGCGAATCACAAAATACTGAACTCACGCCCTGTGCAAGACCAAGCTCACAAAGCAAACCTCTCATCCACAATGCCTTCTTCACAGCTTCAGCAATGGCCATATACTCCGCTTCTGTTGTAGACAGCGCGACTGTAGCCTGTAAAGTAGCTTTCCAACTAATGGCACTTCCGGACAGAGTAAAAACATAACCTGTCAGAGACCTCCTCTTATCGTGGTCACCGGCAAAATCCGAATCAACATAGCCAACAACATGATCACCAGAATTGGCAACCCCAAATAATAAACCAACACCTGCAGTTCCGCACAAATACCGTAGTATCCATTTCACAGCCTCCCAATGTGCCTTTCCTGGACGCCCCATATAACGACTAACGACACTAACTGCATGTGAAATATCAGGACGAGTACATACCATAGCATACATAAGGCTCCCAACTGCGCACGAATATGGAACCTGAGACATATACTTCTCCTCATCCTCCGACTGTGGTGACAACTCAGCTGAAAGTCGAAAGTGTGCTGCCAAAGGGGTACTGACTGGCTTCGAGTTCTGCATGGCAAAGCGCTCAAGCACTTTTAGAACATAAGACTTCTGATTCAAAAATAATTTGCCAGCTTCTCGATCTCTGCAAATCTCCATACCCAAAATACGTTTTGCCACACCCAAATCTTTCATCTCAAATTCACCACCTAACTGTTGTTTCAACCTGTTGATTTCTGATACACTCTTGGCAGCAATAAGCATATCATCAACATACAACAGTAGATAAACAAATGAACCATCTGGAAGTTTTCGAAAATACACACAACTGTCATACTCACTCCTAGAATATGACTGGCTTATCATAAAAGTTTCAAACCGCTTATACCACTGCCTAGGGGATTGTTTAAGGCCATACAAAGACTTACGAAGTAAACAAACGTGATCCTCCTTACCAGAAACAACAAATCCCTCAGGCTGACGCATATAAATCTGTTCCTCAAGCTCGCCATGCAAAAATGCAGTTTTGACATCAAGTTGCTCTAACTCAAGATCATAACATTCAACAATAGCAAGTAAAGTGCGAATGGAACTATGTTTTACAACTGGTGAAAATACCTCATTGTAATGAACACCTTCCTTCTGGCTGTATCCTTTCGCCACTAGCCGAGCTTTGAACCGAGCATCTTCTACCTCTGGAATACCTGGTTTGCACTTGAAGACCCACTTGCACCCAACAATCCTCTTCCCTTTCAGCGGTTCTACTAACTCCCATGTCTGATTCTTCTGAAGAGACTCAATCTCCTCATTCATAGCAACAAACCACTGTGCAGACTCAGTGCTCGAAACAGCTTCTGTATAGCTGGAAGGCTCCTCATACTCAACTGTCTCAGCAACTGATAAAGCATAGGCCACCATCTCAGAATAAGCCGAATACCTTTCAGGAGGCCGAATCTCCCTCCTTGGCCGATCTTTAGCAATAGTGCGTGGTTGCTCAACTAACGCATCAACCTCTGTGTCTGAACTCTTGAACTCCTCTTCAATTGGCTTCTCAATGTGCTTCTTCCCTGAGTCGGAAGATTCACTCAAAAACTCCACCTGCTTTGGAACACTCTGTTCCTGAACTGTATTGTCAACCTGCTTAGACCCCTTAATCATAGAGTTTTCATCAAAAGTAACATCTCTACTGATCAAAAACTTTGAATCTTCAGGACACCACAATCTGTACCCTTTCACACCTGCCTGATAACCCAAGAAAATACACTTCTTGGCCCGTGGCTCTAACTTACCCTCATTCACATGAGCATAAGCTGGACACCCAAACACACGCAGCACAGAGTAATCAGCTTGATGACCTGACCATACCTCAAAAGGAGTCTTACACTCAATAGCAGTCGACGGAGACCTGTTCACCAAATAGCATGTCGTGGAAACGGCTTCAGCCCAAAATTCTTTGCCCAATCCGGAATTGGACAACATACAACGTGCCTTCTCCAAAAGAGTCCTGTTCATTCGTTCAGCCACACCATTCTGCTGAGGGGTTTTTCTCACTGTGTGATGCCTCACAATGCCCTCATCACTGCAGAACCTATCAAACTCGCCAAGACAAAACTCCATACCATTGTCAGTTCTCAAACGTTTTATTTTCTTACCAGTTTGATTCTCAATCAAAGTTTTAAACTGTTTGAATGTATTAAAGGCGTCACTCTTATGTTTCAACATATACACCCAAACCTTACGAGAGAAATCATCAATAATACTCATAAAATATCGAAAACCACCTTTAGAAGTTACCTCTGCAGGACCCCAAAGATCCGAGTGAAAATAATCCACTGTGCCTTTGGTGCGATGAACAGCTGTACTGAATTTTACCCTGCATTGCTTGCCGTAGACACAATGCTCACAGAAATCCAGCTTCTCAGTTTTCTGACCACATAGCAAACCCTGTTTGCTCAAAACTGTCATCCCCCTCTCGCTCATATGCCCAAGGCGCATATGCCACAAACGAGTCAAGTCTGAATCTGAAACCTTTGATAAAGCAACCGTTGCTGCAGCACCTAAAACTGTACTACCCTGGAGTGTATAGAGGTTACCACGCTTCTGACCCTTCATCAGTACCAATGCACCCTTTGAGACTTTCAAAACTCCACCTTCACCGAGGAATTTGCAACCATGAGAATCAAGAGCACCCAGGGATATAAGATTTTTCTTCAAATTCGGAACATGTCGAACCTCAGATAAAGTCCTAACAATACCGTCATGCATCCTAAGCTGAATCGTTCCTGAACCAACAGTCTTACAGGCCATGTTGTTGCCCATCAACACTGTACCACCATTGACCGCCTCATAAGTAGAAAACCACTCTCTATGCGGACACATGTGGTATGAACATCCAGAATCTAGAACCCACTCGGTATTAGAGCGAGAATCGCCCTCTGTAACTGATAACACATTATCTGACTCATCTGAACTTTCAGCAATTCCAGCAATTACTTTACCCCCTTTCTGGTCTTCTTTTTCCTTCTCCTTGAGCTTTAAACAGTCACTTTTCCAGTGCCCGGGTTTCTTGCAATAATTGCACTTTCCCTTCTTCTTACCTGATGACTTGGATCTTCCTCTATTACTCGACTCCACCCTCTCTGTTGTTCTTCCCCTAACAAACAAACCCTCCGCATGTGCATCACCCTCACCTGACACCTTTTTCCTCAATTCTTTCGAATATAGGCTGGCCTTAACATCCTCCATGGATATCGTGTCTTTGCCATACAATAGGGTTGTAACAAAGTGCTCATACGAAAGTGGTAAAGAACATAGCAAAATTAGGGCTTGGTCTTCATCCTCAATTTTACTATCAATATTTTTCAGATCCATAATAATACGATTGAACTCGTCTAAATGATCTTTAACAGGTATACCTTCTCGCATACGAAACGTATAAAGACGTTGTTTAAGATATAACCTGTTGGTGAGCGACTTCGTCATATATATGCCTTCCAACTTCAGCCAAATTCCTGCTGCTGAAGTTTCTTCTTCCACCTCGCGAAGAACGTCATCTGCCAGACTCAACTGAATAGAACTCAAAGCTTTGGCATCCGTATCATCCCAATCTTCCTCTTTGATTCCAGAACTAGTCTTGCCTAACAAAGCTTTGTGCAATCCTTGTTGGGTTAACAGAGCCTTCATCTTTACTCTCCAAAGACTGAAACTGCTGCTCTGCCCATCAAACTTCGCAATCTCGAATTTAGCCGCCATAGCCACAATCGGAAACGAAACCCTAGATTTTTCAACCTCAGGCTTTGATACCAGTTTGTTGTAACGAACGCTATGAATGCAAGCTAAGAACGAGAAATTGAAAACTAAACAAGAAATCACAAAGACACAAGATATACGTGGTTCCCCAAGATGGGTACGTCCACGGGCGAGGAGAGAGAGGATTCACTAACCAACGTGAAGAAGAAATACAAAGAGCCGGCTGTAATCCGTAACTCTAGAAAGGCCACAAATATGAAAGCCCAAAAAGATACTTTAGAAGTTCCCCAAAAGCCCTATTTATAATAGGCTACAAAAACGGGAACAACATAATTAACCAATGTGGGACTAAGGAATACAAGGCATTCCTAACAGATTTTACGTGCCGCTGCTGATGATACTGAAACGATTTGTTTCAAATTTTTTGGTGAAGATGATTTAGATGGAATTTTTAGATTGGAGATTAATCAATTTACGGGTTTTGAATCCATGAACATACAATTTTTCTTGCACAGACTTGACAAGAAATTTTTTATTGAACAACTTTAAACTAATCCGTGTAGGTTCAGGGGAAATAGTTGAATTTGTGCCAATGATCCTTTAAGAGAGGAGAAATTCTAAGATCTGAAGAGAAGATTTGGGATAGGAGGAGGTAGTTTAGAGAGAGGAGAGAGAAACGTGGTTGGAAACGGAAAATGAGAGCACCGTTAAGCGGCCGTTTGCAGCAAATATGAAACGGCGTCGTGTTACTAAAGGATTTGAAGTTGTAAGTTGCTGGTTTAATCTCAGCCTTTGGATGCCTTCATTAATGAGGTGTCAAGATGTAGTGACTTTGGAAGATGGTTGGAGAGAAAGGTGTGGAGAGGATCCGGATCTGAAAGCTCACGCACAAATCCCTCCCATAAATAAAGAAGCTTCATCGATTCATCTCTGAAGATGATCCATTCCATCTCACTCAACGACTGCATCTCTCTCCCCCTCCCCTCTCTCTCTCTCTCTCTCAAATCCTCACGTTTTTTAAGGTAAGTCTGAGATTCGAGATTTGAAGGTAATGCCATTGTTGGTGTATGCTTGAAGCTTGTCTACTGTCGATCTTTCGATTCTCACGGCACTTTTGCCGATAAAAATAAAAGGTAAATATAATAAAACCATTATTGTTCTGTTTTTTTATCTACTGTCTTTTGTAATTTTCCCAATTTTCCAAAACCGAAACAAACCGACCCAAACTGATTGAACCGAAACCGAAAAAACCGATCTCTTCGGTCTGTTTCGGTAGCTACATTTGGAAAACTGAACCGATTTTTTGGTTATTAAAATCCCCCAAAACCGAACCAACCAAACTGAAATCACCCCTAAATTATTTAGGAAGGGGATATAAATGTACTAGTACTAGTACTAGTACTAGTTCCTAGTAGAGTTCTATAATATCTAGATTTTTTTATAACATTTGAGAAAAAATGTCACCCTTCTCCTTTCCCTGTTTATATTCTTCTCATCATTTATTTTCTTGGCCGCCCCCTCGTCCAAAAGGCAAAGCTTCTGTAGTGCTACTGCAGTCCATTTGGTTTGGATTGAGAGAAATTGTGAGAAAAAAAGGAAGAGAACATTATTCTTTAATGAGGTGACTAAAACTAACGGCAAAGATTGAAAACGTTTACTGCCCCATTTTATTTCTTACTCTTTCTCACCACCTTTGTTGAGATTTTATGAGAAATTCTATCCCTCCCTTTCCTTCTTCTTTCTTACCAAATGTGGTGATGAGCTTTCCTACCAATTCTAACATAATAAATCCTCATATGCCATGCCAGACGAAGATATTTTCATGGCCGTACCGGCCCAATGGCTGAACTCAACTCGGGTAGCACATCGGTTTCAAAGCATTTGACTGAAACTAGAACATTGTGGCCACGCCCTTATACCTTGCGGCCACTCTCAAACATTGTGGTCGATACCTTGTGGTCGCGAAGATTGATTAAGATGTGAGAAATCTGGGTTTTATGTCTCAGATTGGAACGTAAGGTTTTGGCCACCATTTTTTTTCCCCTCCACCATTTCCCCCCCCCCCCCCTCCAACTGATGCTTTTACCAGAGCATTGTCATCTTCCACCGCCAAAAAAGCAGCTTTAAATATTTGCTCCATTTTCATGGCCTTACAAGCCCGACGGATCACGGCCTATCTCGGACACTTGAACTCAATTAGGTACAAATCACAGTCCCTCTGCTCCTCAAATTCCCTGTTTCAGTTTCAATTTTCGACCTTTAATCTACTCCCAAACCCATCACACAACGACCAATTCCAAAACCCACCAACAAGCCAACCTCCCATAGACGAGTCTCAGGTGCTGAACCAGCTCTCTGACCTCTTACCAATTCCTCGCAGCACAACAGTTCCAAAGCAATTTATTGTAACTTCACCATACAAGCAACTAGAGGTTAAGGCCGTTGATGGGTTCTTGACACCCGAAGAGAAACTTAGAGGCATCTTTCTTCAGAAACTTATAGGCAAAACTGCAATCGAGCAGGCTTTATCAAACAACCGTGTTGAATTGAGTGTTGATATCGTTGCCAAGGTAGTCAACAATGGAAATTTGGGAGGTGAAGCAATGGTTATGTTTTTTAATTGGGCAACCAAGCAATTGACGATAGATAAAATTAAAGGTATTGATTGTTATCATGTAATTCTTAAGGCACTAGGGAGAAGAAAATTCTTTGATGATATGGTGGGTGTGTTGCATGATATGAAGATTGAAGGGATATGTCCTGTTTCAGATACGTTGGAGATTGTAATGGACAGTTATGTCCGGGCTCGTCAAGTGTCGAAAGCAATCCAAATGTTTGGACAACTGAAAGAGTTTGGGTTGAAATGTGATACGGAGTCTCTGAACGTGCTTCTACGGTGTTTGTGCCGACGGTCCCATGTGGGTGTTGCGAATTCGTTTCTTAATAAAATGAAAGGGAAGATACCCTTTAATAGCATCACATACAA
>BPLS01022590.1:0-25558 GCA_019656275.1 Rhododendron kiyosumense
TCGAAGACCAAAGAATCTAACCCATAATGGTCTTCGAAGCCCACCTACCTACCTATGGAGCTATGAGCTTCCTACTATGGAGCTATGAGCTCTATCTCCCTACCAATAATTGGTAGGGAGATTGGACCAAGTCACAATGAAGCTTGGTCCAAGTCTTTGTATTTCAGTTGGATTATCCCTAGAGACTCAGCTTTGATCCCTAGGGACCCAGCTTTGAGATACTATTAGACCTTAGATAGGTTTCTCGATGTAATCCTTTATGCAAATGTAATGGATCCTTAGATAGGTTTCTTGATGTAATCTCTTGTAACTTTCTGAGTTGATGAAATGAAAAAACGCTTATTCATATCTATGTTTTCAATACTGGCTTTGACCAATGAACTGGTAGTTTAGCCCTTCGTTACTGCTTCATTCTGCTTCTGATGCTAAATACTAACGTGGACGTAATAAGCATGAAGAAAATCACAGAAACAAAAATTTTCCTCATAAGCACTTTTGTATTATTTTATCCTGACTGGGCTTCTCCTTCGAAGCCCTCGAATAAATAATCCTGACTGGGCTTCTCCTTCGAAGCCCTCGAATAAATAATAAACAATGTTGACAACGCTGAAACACGCTAGCTCTTCGAAAACCAACCACACGCGGTCTAAATTAATTTATCCAACTCATTTATTTCCCGAGGCTTTCCAGCCGTCTCCTTGTGAGTTGCAACCCATTAATTATTAAAAAGCATGCCGTCCAAACGCTCTCAGACCCTTCGTCTTCTGAGCCTTACGTATTTCCATTCATCAATGCCCATAATCACTGAAGTGGATTCTTTGTACTCGTTTAAGTATAAATAAACCCATGTGTTAACAGGACGGTGCATTCTCCTTTTTACTCTCTCCCGCTCCACATATCCAACCATGGACACTGATCAACCCACGCTTTCCGTCGATCTTGCAACCGAAATAGCGAAGCTAATGGACATGATTACAGAGCTCAAAAGAGAGATCCATACAGAGTTCCAGGCCCTTCGAAACGAGGTCGAACAGCTTCGAAGCCAACTGGTGTGCGTGGAGACGGCTTCACGTCTCTGCTTGGCTAGGACCTGGGATGATCTCTCATCCGTCCTTTCGGCTCACGAAGCAAAAAGTTCCCCGGAGGGAGGATTTTCTTAAAGATTCTCCTTTGGGACTGTGAGGATCAACTATGATCTTCATTTTTGCTTTTTAAGCCGGAGTTTTTTTGTTCAGATCCACTTGGATCTGTTTGTGTTTATTTTGCTCAGATCCACTTGGGTCTGTTTCAACCCATTTGGGTTTTCTTTTGTTTTGTCGTTTCATAAATATAATGGGAAATTTGGTTGACAATGCTTGACTTGTTCATGGCTTCGAATGCTAATATGACACCTTGACTGAATAAGAACTTCAAAGAAAAGAACTCCTGAATGTCAAAACCAATTGAAATCGCACCACTATACAACCAATGCTTCGAATCCGGAATTCGCTTTGGTTTTAGCTTAAAATAACCAAATCCCATAAAAGACCTCAAAAACCTTCCTTCGAAAGCTATCTTCTATGAAAGGATTCCCATATAGATGGAACATAAGCCTTGAGATGCCTTCCATTAATTTTCCTTCGATGAACATACCCATCCAGATTTCTCAAATGATAGGCTCCTCCTTTCAACACTCTATGGATTTGAAAAGGCCCTTCCCATGTTGGCGCCCATTTTCCTAATCCATCCTTTTTTATTCTCCTATCCCTGATAGGAAGAATAACCTTCCACACAAGATCTCCTTCATCGAAGCTTCGAAGGGAGACCTTCTTATTATAACTCCTTGCTACTCTTGCCTTTTGCAACATGATTTGATTTAAAGCCTTTATTCTGGCTTCATCAATATCTTCTAACTCCATGTGCATGGCTTGATGATAAGACCCTGTATCCAAATTATTTTGACATGCTACTCTTTGAGATCTTACAGTAATCTCCATAGGCAACACAGCATCATGTTCATAAGTTAATGCAAATGGAGTAGTGCCCGTGCTAGTCCTCTTTGTATTTCTATATGCCCACAAAGTGTCAAGCAACAACTCATGCCAAACCTCTGGGTTCTGATTCTTTGAATCCCCTTCTTGATGATTTTATTGGTTGATTCTGCTTGACCATTTGACTGAGCATAATAAGTGCTGGTATATATTAATGAAATTCCATGGTTACTAGCAAAATTCCTTACCAGCTTTGCTTCGAATATGGAACCATTATCCACTGTTATCGTTTGAGGACTTCCAAACCTGTATATGATTCCTTTTATGAAATCGATGACATGGGTTTGTTTTACCTCCTGATAAACTTGTGCTTCCACCCACTTTGTAAAATAATCAGTGGCCACTAAGATAAACTTATGCTTTTCCAATGAAGGAGGATAAATCATTCTAATCATGTCCATGGCCCAACCCCTGAAAGGCCATGGTTTTATCACATATTGTAAATCTGTGACTGGCAAACGCATGAGTGGACCTGTTTTTTGACAGGCTTGACACCCTTTTGCATAATCTATACAATCTTTGAGGATGGTAGGCCAATAATAACCATACCTCCTTATCAACCATCTCATTTTTATGCCAGCTTGATGTGCTCCACAAATTCCTTCATGCACTTCAGCCATTACCTTAAAGGCACTTACCTTATTTAAGCATTTCAACAGAAGGCCATCCATCCCTCTTTTGAATAGCTCATTGTTGTACATTATGTAGTTTATTGCTTTCAATCTGGTTGCCTTATCTGCAACACTGTCTGGTTTAGTTAAATATTCAATCAATGGCTGCCTCCAATCAACATTTTGACTAGTGGGTACATTGATTTCCAATACTTCGAAACCAGTTAGTCTATTCTGCAACATGGGCAGAGATTTTCTCAAAGTTAACTGACAAAACTCCTTTTCATCTTCTGACAAAACTCTGAAACCAGATGCCCTTTGAGCTATTTCATCCGCTTCTTCATTAAAGAATCCGGGAACATAAGGTAAGGTGAGCATATAGAACTGATCTATCAGCCTCTTGGCCTGTTGATAATAAATTATCAACGTTGGACTAGTGCATTTAAACTGTCCATTCAACTGATTCACCACTAACTGAGAATCTCCAAAGATTTCAGCAACACTCACTTTTAAGTCAAGCAAAATTTCTAATCCTATGATCAACGCTTCATACTCTGCCTGATTATTGGAACATTGTCCCTCATTCAATCGAAAACCATATTTGGTTTTCAACCCTTGGGGGGATTCCATAACTATGCCTACTCCAGCCATTTGAGCAGTTCTTGACCCATCGAACCATAATTTCCATGGCTTGATTTCAACCACAGTGGTTTCTAATGCTTTTGGTGTCTCAAGCTCATTTGGATGATCAGCTAGAAAGTTGGCCAATGCCTGGCCTTTTACTGATTTTTGCGGTACATATTCAAGACAAAACTCAATCAAAGATACTATCCATTTCCCAATCTTCCCACTAAGCACTGGCTTCGAAAGCATGTGCTTAATTACATCAGTTTGAGAAATAACATAAGTTACTCTAGGCAACATATAATGCCTGAGTTTCTTGGAAGCATAAAACAAAGCTAAACACAATTTCTCTACTGCAGCATACTTGCATTCACAGGAGTTTAGGAATCTACTAAGATAATAAACTGCTCTTTCCTTGCCATTTTCATTGTCTTGAGCCAACAGTACTCCTATCGAATCGTGCGTTGCAGCTAAGTACAACTTCACTGGCTTTCCTTTGATGGGAGGTGCCAAAACAGGGGGGTTGACTAGATAGCCCTTGATGGCTTCGAAGGCCTCATCATGCTCTCTGGACCACTTGAATTCTTCCCATTCCTTCAATTTCAACAAAGAAGAGAAAATCTTAGTCTTCCCTGCAGTGTTAGATATAAACCTTCGAAGGAAATTTAATTGACCAAGAAACCTTTGCAACTCCTTCTTTGTAGAAGGTGGCTTGGCTTCAATAATAGCCTTTGCTTTGTTCTTGTCAACTTGTATTCCTTTGTTATGGACTAAATACCCTAGAAACTTTCCAGCTGATACTCCAAAAGCACACTTTTCTGGATTCAATTTCAACTGATAATGCTTCATTTGTTGAAATGCCTTCTCTAAGTGTTTCAAATGGTCCTCATCAGAATTTGACTTCACAATGATATCATCTATATAACACTCAAGAAAACTTCCAACCAAATTATGAAAAATGGCATTCATAGCCCTCTGGTAAGTGGCTCCAGCATTTTTTTAGTCCAAATGGCATTTTGACCTATTCAAAAATGCCAATATTACCAGGGCAAGCAAATGCTGTTTTATGCACATCTTCCTTTGCAATGCAAATTTGATTATACCCTGAATGCCCATCCAAAATGGACAATATCTTGTGTCCAGCCGAACTGTCCACAAGTGTATCCACATTAGGCATTGGGTATTCATCTTTGGGAGTTGCAGTATTTAGGTTTCGAAAGTCAACACAGATCCTGATAGTCCCATTCTTTTTAGGGACTGGAACAACATTGGATAGCCATTCGACATACCTGGATGTTCTAATAAAACCTGCATCTAGAAGCCTCTGCATCTCCTTTTTAACACCTGCAATAGTTTCTGGACTCATCTTCCTGGTTGGCTGCTTGACAAGTTTGAATTGTGGCTTGATAGGCAGCCTATGCTCCACCAATTCTCTGTCCAATCCAGGCAGTTCCTTGTAACTCCATGCAAAGCAATCTTTGTTTGCTTTCAATAGTGCTACTAACCCAGCTTTCACCTCTGGTTCAAGCTGTTTATTAATGAACACGGGGTTGGGGTTTTGGCCATCCCCCAATTCTACTTCCTCCAGAAGGTCTTGAGCTTCAACCTGCTCCGGAGAAACAATCTGGGTTTCCTCCTCATGAGGCTTACCATCGTGCATAACATCTTCCCATATATTGTCTTCCTGAATCTTCTGCTCGATCCCCAACGCAACATACCTCACCAAAGCCAAAGAGTTGGCCTCTTCCTCCGCCTCTTCCTTGGACTTACATCCAAGCAGCATCATCTTTTGGGGTGTCTGATTCATAATCAACAGTTTGCTTCAGCTTCGATTTCAGCTCTGCCAATTCTCCCAGTTCCATCTCGTTGGTTGGGTAAGTGGCTGCTTGCAGTAATTCACTCAAAGGAACTACATCTGATTTGTACATTTCAGCTTCAGCAAAGTTTGCTGTGGCACTAAATGGATGTGGATCAGCTTTGACTCCTTCAACACCCACTTCTTTGCCTTTGTCATATTTGACAATCATTAATTCCTGATGCATGGAGGAAGGGATACATCCATTAACATGAATCCAATCTCTTCCCAATAAAGCATTATATTTAGCATATGTGTCAACTACAAAGAAAGCAGTATCAGTCTCTATGCCTCCTACTGCCAATCTAATGGAGTTGATTCCCCTGGCATGTTGACTTTCCCCAGTAAATCCTGCAATGGATGTGCTAGTTGGAATCAATTTTGTTTTTCCTTTCCCTAGCTTTTTCAAGGTTTGGAAAGGCAAAATATTCACTGCAGCTCCATTATCCACTAGGATTCTGTTAAGTGGGACTCCATCGAAATATGCAGTAATATACAATGGACGCAAATGTTGTCTCATTGCATTAGTAGGTAATTTAAATGGATATGAAATTTCCACATAATTTAAATCTATTACCAAAGGGTATTCGACGTCGGACATCGACTCCGGGACAAAACAAGCACTTTCTTTTGAGCTTACCTCCAAACTCTCTTGACTCTGCTCAATTTCACATACCAGGTTCTCGTCCATCTCGATCTGAGCTACTTCTTCCAAGTCGTAGTTGTTGCATATGATGTTCAATTCTTCATCACTCAGTGTTTCTTCGAAATCGACTGGCTTGCCCAAGTTCGACCGAGCATCACCTTGGCCTTTCATTGTCTGGCCATTCTTGAAGAAATCCATAGAGCATGGATACACCATATTCACCTGCACTTCTGGCTGACCCCCAAATTGGATTGTTGCCCTTTCTTTGGCTGGTTTAGGTACCTCAGTTTCCTTAGGTTCCTTGCTCTCAACCTCTTGTGTTGATAGCTCCATGGGTGAGGAGCTCCCTTCGATCCCTTCTTGTTCTACCAACATGGCTTCGAGTAGCCCGGACTGGTAACTAGCCAATGAATTAGGAGAAGGTGGATCAAGATCTTCTTCGAGCATGGCAGAGGTTACTTTCTTCAAAGTCTCCCTCTCATGATACTAGGCTCGAAACTCTTCTGGGTCCCTCTTAACCCTGTCAAACCGTGGATTAAGCCTTGCTCCCCTGCCTGATTCTTCCCCCGTTGAGGATTCTCCTGATTGAAAAAGCGTGTATTTTCGCTGGAGCTTCCTCTTCTGAGTTCTTGAAAGCAATGGAACCATCTGCGGTATTTGGGACTTGGGATCCCTGATTAACACCCAGTTCCCTGAGTTCGAGACTGGTGGCTTGAAAGTTCTATTCTCATTCCTGTTGGAGCCTTTGTATCCTTGGAACAGATCAGGCTTGACTTGCTTGAGAAACCAATCAGGAACCCCTTTCACCAAAGTGAATTCCTCTTGCTTGGCCTCCCCTGATGCCTCAGTCGTCTGACCAATGTTGACTTTCTTCGAAGGTGGCAACTCCCTTCTATGGATGGCTGGGACAGGGCTAGTGGACACGTCCCCCTTTGGTGCTAACCAAGGCTTACTGTCACTTAGCCTTGCTTGCACTGGGGCCAATCTCTTCATTCCCATCTCCTTAGGGAAAAAACTCACGCCCTTCCTATCCAAGTCCTTAAAAACCAGATAGTTGGCCCTGCAACCTACACACAGGCACTCCAAAAATGAAGCTTCCAACATGGGCAAATGATGATTACCTGAGAACCTCTGTGAAGACAACCCATCATTGGTTCGTCTATAAGGAGTTGGCCTTATTCCCATGCCTCGAGGATAGCAAGCGTATGGCCTGCCTCTTCCATATTGAACAGTATTCATATTCACAGGTGCCTCCTTATCCTGCCAATATTTCTTGACAGTTCGAGCCAATGAGGAGGGCACATTGGTATTGACTTCTTCTACTTTTGGAAAAGGCACTGTATCAATTCCCATAGCCTTTTCTGGAAATTTGATTCTTCCCTTCTTGATTTGTTCTTGAATCCTGTCACGAAAAACATTACAAGACTTAGTTGAATGGGACCAAGAGTCATGCCATTTGCAATAAGTCTTCCCATTCTTTTCTTCTGTCGTGGGCAGTTTCACATTCGAAGGTAGCTTGATAATTTTCTTTCTTAACAAGAAATCAAAAATCTCATCAGCTTTTGATATATCAAAAGAGTATACTTTAGTAATCTCCTTTTGTTTGAACTTCTGTCCTAGAGATACATTCTTTTGAATCAAAGGCTCGCAAACACAAGGATCATGCTCTATAATTTCTGCAGCATCGATCTCATAATTGGGGTCCCTATAATACGTAGGGTAAGAGGAATTATGTCTGTCCATATCCTCTTCTAGCAGTGATTCATATCTAGCCACTTTATAGGTTAGATCTGCAAAGTCTCTAAACTCTGTAGAATCAAAACTCTTTCGAAGCTCTCTTTCTAAACCATCTTGTGCTAATCTTACGAATTCTGCCTCTGGCAGTCGAAGTTTGCATTTGGTTTTTGCTCTTTTGAACCTAGATATGAAATCTGCTACTTTCTCATCTGGTTTCTGCTTCAACCTTGCTAAGTCTGCCATAGAGACTTCAGGCTCAGCATTAAAGAACTGCGCATGGAATGCCTCTTCCATCTGAAACCAATCAGTTATTGATTCTGGTGGCAAGTTAGTATACCATGCAAAAGCTGGCCCGGACAAAGAATTTGGGAATAGCTTCAACTTCATGAAGCCATTTTGAGCCAAATTCTTACACTGGGCAGAAAACCTTGCTATGTGCTCTATGGAGGACTGTCTCCCATCCCCATAGAACCAGGTAAAATCTGGGATTTTAAACTCTCGGGGGATTTGGAAAGTCGTGTCTACCCATTCTGGATATGGTTTTCTATAAATTTGAGGTTGTACCCCCCGAGTTTGAGGTCCACAAACCTCTTGTATGAGACCCATGACTTGGTCTCTTAGTATTGGATTGCCTATGAGGAAGTTTTGCTCCTGATTTTCTATAGGAAGCTCTGGTCCTGTGAAACCATCTTCATAAACTCTCCTTGTCGTGTCTAAATCCCCTCGTTTCTCTTTAGGAATCCTCCCATACGGCGTAGGTTGCATTTCATCAAATGCTTCGCTAGCCCGAACGGACCTATGGATTCCATAAGCCGTCGTGAGAGGATTCTTGGTAGTTGGGACTTTTTGGCGAGGGCGTTGTGGGTTTTCACCCCTCCTTTCAGGCTTATGAACCAATTCTGGTTCTGACTCGTCTTCCAATCCCCCAACTGTGGGTTCAAAGAGAGGATTCATACTCTGCCTTTCTCTAGTGTTCCGTCGAACCCCTATGGTAACACCATGAGGTTGCTTTGGAATTTCTAAGGCAGGTTTTGTAGGTCTCACAGGCTCATACCAAGATTGTGGTATTTCATCTGGATACATATTTTCCTTACCTGTTCTAGATTTCATCCTACTTCTACCAACATCCTCTCCAAGCCTTCCTTCGAAGGGACTTTGGTGAGTGCTCGAGTTGCCCTGATTGTTTTGCCCATTGTCCCCTGGGCTATTTCCTGCTGCCTCTAAGTTGGGCATCCTATTTCTCATGCTTTTGATCATGGCTCTTTGAGTTTGAGCCATCTCTCGAAAAGCTATCATCATTTCTCTAAATACTTCCTCTCTATCGTGGTCTTTGCCACTGGCTTGTCCTCTTTGGAAGCTTGGAGGCACTTCCTCAGGAGGCACTTCATAGGAGGGCTCTTCATAATGAGGCTCTTCTTCTATTTTTAAAGCCAATTGAGGAAAACCAAGATTCGTTGGCGTTCCTAACTCTGCTGCCTGTTCTGGCACAGCTTGTTCTTCTGGCGCTAGATCAGCCATGGGCGTTCCTATTTGCTTTCGAAGCCTTGGCATTTTGACACCTTTGTGTCCCACCGGGCGTGCCAAAAATTGTTTGGGCTGAATTAGCTCAATCAAATGGCAAATGATTGTGTGCGGGCGTGCCAGAAAAGAAATAACTTCAAAGAGGAAATTACTCTTTTCAAATTGATTTGAAATAACTAATTTCAATCAAGCAATTGTGTTATCCGTTCGATTACCTCAACTAAGAGGATTTTTCCTTAAGGTATCAACCAAATAAAAGATTGACGCGCTTCGAATCAGAAAAGATGATTGAACACAAACAAACCTGAATTTAATCAAAGGTGAGTTTGTATGCAAACACTCTTAAGACTCTTCTAAGAATAATACAGTAAAATAAGCACACTGAATTTAATCAAAAGTGGACTTACAAACGACTATTCTTTGGTAAGAAAAGAACTTACAAGAAAATAAGAAAATTTGAATTTAATCGAAAGCAATCTTACATGCAAATAAGCCTTCAACTTACAAAAAGATCCTACTTTAAACTAAAACTAATCTAAGATAGATCTCTGAGCAATCATTTTGTATGAGTTGTCAGATGATATGAATTTTTTGTGGGGGCTTCTCTCTTCACTTTACTTCTCTATTTATAGACACGGGGTCTGCCTTCGATCTCCACGTCTTCGATTGATGTCCACGTTGGCCACATAAAACGGTTGAGGGGGCTTTCGAACGGTTACCTTGATATTTCCAGAATTGCTTCTTCCCCTGCTTGCTTCGATCATGGTGTTCATGGCCACTTCCTGGATCGTGGTTCCTATTTTCAAGCAACGTGAATTAATGCAACACGTCTGCTTCCAAAATGATTCCCTGTAATTGAATCTAATTTCAGTTATAAAACAGGGCAGTGAGGACACCGTTCGATGATCGTAAAGTCTAAATCAACGATTAGATCCAATAATCTCCCAAACCAGCGTTTAATCACTACTCAAACGACACCGGTTCACTTTAAAACGACACCGTTTGTCATAAAAACAGTGTCTCCCTTAATTTCCGCAATCCTCTGCAATTGGTACTCGACTGGGGACAGGTTTCATATAGCCACCGCACCGTTCGGGGCCACGTGGAATTTTCCCATTGGGCGGCACTTTTTAGGATGTAAACACACCCACCGCATTAACATTTTATTTATGCTAAATAAATGTTAATGGCACACGTTCTCTGCCCATGTCCCTTCAAATTTGGACGCATGAAGCATGACAGGATTTCATTCCCATGCACGTCTATTGAGCTTCCCAAAGATAGCTACAAGAATTTTCCTATAAATGGCAGTTAATGATAGGGTTTAACGAATCACATTACCCCTCATAAACCCCTTCGAATTTGAGTCTTCTCTGCTAAGAAGTCTCACGTTTATGGACTCTCTTCCAGAAATCAATCTCATACTAGATAATCTTGATCATCAATCTTACTCTCTCCAAATGTCTCCTCCAAATTCTCCTCGAATGTTGGCAGGAAAGATTATCTCTGATCGAACATTCCACACCCCCAACCCATCTTCCACAGGTTGGGATTCCTCTTTAACCCGTTCGAATTCGTGTGATGGGTCCAACTGGGGCTCATGGGAAGAAAATTCCTCCAATACCAGTACTGGCACCTTTCTGGTCAAGTTTGACCAACCTGACCCCACACTCAATAGATTCCATCACTTTCCAACCCTCTTTGCGAGCCAATTCCTGCCTTTGAGCGGTAACGACACCGTTCACATGGGCATGCTCGAATCTATTTATTCCTCTCTCAAGTTTTCTCCTTTCCTAAAGCAGGAGGAAAACTACCTTGGGCCTGCCCCTTATTGCGACTTTAAACGCATGACCCAAGCCCAAAAAACCCTCTGGCTCACAGAGGTGCAAACCCCACACTTCCCAGCTGACTTCGAAGAGACCAACAAGTTGGTTCCCCTTCCTGAAGAGCCCGACTGGTTCAATGAGGTGAATAACCTTGCCATCAACACCCCTCATTTCCAATGGCAATATGGTTATTCCATCTACCCTGCTGACAAGAGCAAAGCCTTGCAGCTTCTTGCAGCTTTTTCCTTCCTGGATATCCATATCCTGGAAGAACAAGTCCCACTCACTAATTTCAAATGGGCTTGTGAAATACTGGTGCTATGTTCCATCCCCTCTGCAGTTTCCTATCAAATTCACTGTTTTTTGGACTTTCTACCAGTAATCAAGGCATGGCTCGAAGCCAATACCACTGCGTATTGCTTCGATCAAATCCTTCAAGACTACCCCATTGTCAAAGAAAGGATTGAGAAGTTGCATGACCAAATTGAGAACTTTACTGCTGAATCCTTCAAAGTGGTGCCTGGTCATGCAGACAAAAAGCTTCGAAGGCGCTTCAAAAGGCAACAAGTGAAGCGTCCAACAAAAGAGGCTAAACTTCGAAGGAAAGCCAAAGCACTGGTGCTCCGTTTTAGGCCTCTGCTGGAGAAGAAATTGGAGTCAGACTCCAAAGAAGATATGAGGAAAATGGAGTTAAAATTCCTCCAATTTGCATGGAACAAGTTCCACAGCCTTGTTACTTGGTCCTTTCCTCATTACTTTGAGAATAAAAAAGCAACTTCTCAGCACCCAGGCCCTTCGAAGGCCTAATTTACATTCCCCTTTTCATAGGAACTAGTATTTTCCTTGTTTTTGCTTTTTGTAAATATGCAAATTTTAATTTTGTAATCCAGTAGCAGTTTTGTTTAATGAAATTCTCCTTTTTACTCATACACTGGACTTAGGCTTATTGCTAAAATAGAAATTCTAACAAAAATAACTCTACTAAAGAGAAAAACCAACCCCAGCGGACCCCAGAGTACGGGCCCACTACAGGCCTGGCCCAGCTGTAGGAGTATAAAAGCGGAATTAATTCAAAACCACCCCTTGCACTCTACGCATTCAAGCTTTTCAAACTCGAAATCTCTCAAGAACAGAACCCTCTTTCTCCCCAACAACGCTAAAAACAAACTGAATCAATGGCTTCTTCCAGCGATCCAACAGCCTCAGAATATCCTACTCCCTCTCTGGCATTGAGGCGGTTCGTGTCAGGAAAAACACCGAGACCAACTGAAGAGCCCTACCTCGACACCAGGGTCTTCATTCCAAACCATAGCGAAGAAGGTACTTACATTTTGGGCCCTCAACTCATAGGAGAAATCCCTGCTAGGCTTTCTCTTTATTACCCTCGACTGGGGGATGCCGAAATTCGGGCCTGTTCGAGCCTCGATTGGCAAAATTTCCCAAAGAAATCCTTCCCCTGTTGGCCTACATTGGACAAGGATTGGAAGATATGGACCACCCGCATGTTGGCTGCGAAGTCGGACGATCTAGAGAAGGTGGGTTTGAAAAGAATTATTACCCTCCTTCGAAGGGGGGTCCCACAAAATCCTTCTCTGATTCAGGCCGCTTTGGCCTTTTGGGACCCATCCTTCAACTTCTTTCGCTTTAACTGTGGCATGATGGCACCCACAGTTCTGGATGTTACCCAAATGCTGGGGCTTATTCCGTATGGCCCCCAATTCGACCCTACCAAGGAGTACCTTCCCCTGAGGGCTTTACTCGTTTGACCGCCGCAAACGGGCCTTTTCCCAATTCTACCACAGGGAAAAGAAATTGGTAGGCGAAGTGACTGAAACAGAATTCTTTGCCTACATTCTCTACACCCTCTGCAAGCACATCTTCTGCCACTCTGGAAAAAGAGTGATGAATGAATTCGTTCCGCTGGCACTTGCACTTGCTAGAGGTGAAGAGTTTGACTTCGCCTCCTTCTTCCTTGGCCACGTCTATAAAGCCGGGTATGACTTCTATCAGAAGGGTTTGAACCACTCACAGGGAGGGCCCCAATGGTTTATCCAACTATGGCTTCATGCTTACTTCCCTGAGTTGGGTCCCTTCAAAGCACCCACATCCCTTACTGGCGTCGTCGAGGCACCCAATGTTCATGGTGACAACTACGTTCACCCAGAGGATAGCTCCACACAGACCTTGGTGTACTACCTCTGCCTCTTTGCTGGTCTTGCCTCAGATAGGGAGTGGCCCAATCCATTCCCTACTCTTGTTGGGCCAGGATGGTTGTTCGACATTCTGGCGGATAAACAGGGAAAATCCTCTCTAGCTTTCCAAGCATGGAGCAACATCCTGACGAGCAGAGAGATCTTTATTTCCTCGTCGAACACCATCAAGTTCATAGCACATGCAGAGGTATACTGCCCTGCACAATTTGCTAGACAGCTGGACTTTGTTCAAGGCATACCTTCCCCTTACTGTGGCTCTGCCAACATTTGTATGTCTGAACGATCACCCATCTCGGTCGAGCATTTCCTGACAGGGTTTGCTCAAGCCAGAAATGCATTGAGGAGGACAATTACTCAGGACTTTAGGGAACCTGAAGTGCGCACCACCCCTGAATTTGACAACTGGTAGCACTCCAACTGCTCCTTCCCCTCAGGGATTAAACCCTACAAACAGTTTCTAACCCACATTGGGTTTGAGAAGTCCGAGTTTGGGCATGGAGGAAAAAATGATACATCCTCTTTCTCCTCCTACAACGAATTTGGCTTGGCTGGAGGAATCGAAGACATTGCTGAAGGCGAAGTTGAACAAAAACTGACTCCAGTCGAAGCCTCTCCAATTGCAATGATCGCTCCCTCCTCTCCACCAAGAAGGCAATCCATGAGGGTAACACAAAAAAGAGGTAATTGTTTCTGAACCTCCTCTCTTTTGCTGAAACCAAACCTAACTACATTCCATTCTGCAGGTGCTACCTCTTCTTCAGAAAGTGCTTCGAAGAAGAGAAAGATTACTTCTCAGCCCACAGAAGTAATTCCTACCAAGCACTATCTTGAGCCCTCAGCTGTACCTCCAGGTTGGTTTCCTTCCCTCTAACTAGTCTTTAAATTGCCATGATATTTATCCGAGTCACCTTCTTATCCCCTTCCTTTCAGCTTCGAAGAGGACAAGGACCACTAGGAAGCGTGGCCCTCAGGTTTCTTCTAGTGATGAAGAAACAGAGAGTGACACAGAGATACTGGCTTCCAGGGGTAAATTCCTTTCTCATTTATGATTCAGTATTCCCTTAGGAAGAAAAGGACTTTGCTGTAATTCTGACCCTTGAGTTCGAACCAGGTGAAACAAGACAAGTGAAGGAGACCCTCCCCCATGTGAGGAAGACAACTCCTCCCAAGAGGCCTGTTTCTCCAAAGAAACCTTCCTCCCCAGAAGAGGTAAGTCAGTTTAAACTGTATACATTCCCATGTGTCTCTTGTGCTAGTGACTTACTGTTAACTTCTTTGTAGGCTCAAGTTACATCCCCTGTTGAGGCGTTGGATCTAGCTCTTGTTCCCTGCTCTCAACAAGAAGTGACAGACCCTCAGTCCAAACGTCAGAAAATGTCCCTCACAAGGTATCCTCTGAATACTCACCTTTCGAATTGTGAAAGGATTCACTCCAACTTTTCTTCGTCCTTTGCAGGCATCCCCTGTTCAAGCTCTTTCTGTACAGAAAGACTTTGCTACAAAGGATATTGACATGCATACTTTGCTGTCATTCCTTACTGAGCCAACCTTTGCACAAGTACTGACCAGTTTGGCTCCTTCGAAGGCTTTGGGGCCACTTCCTATCCTTCAGAGAGACTCCCCCCTCACTCCCTTATCGGTTTCAAGGGAGGGACCTCTAAGGATAAACCCTACTTTGGCTTCGAAGAGCCATACTCCTAGAAGTGCTGAGGATCAAGGCTCCAGTTCACCCTCTTTCTCTGATCAGGTACTCTTGACAATCAATCATACCTTTCATTTCCTGTTTTCCATTCCATTTAACTCTAACTTATAAACCTTATGCAGGCAACAGGCACGGCTCTTCTTCCTAGAGACCATCCCGCATCTTCCTCTTCTTCCATTGACTTGCCCTTAGTGGTTTTTGACATATCCCTCTTCAAGAGTCAATTGGGAGAATTTTGCAATAAAATAGCTATTCCCACTCCTCTTATCTCTTCGAACCCTTTGGAAAGCCTTCAGCAACTCTTGAGCCCCTCCACACCTCTTCTCTTACCTTCTTTTAGGCTTAAACATGTTCTTTCGAAGGAAGAAGTTCTGGCATTAAAGAGTCTTCTGAGGACCCTAAATCAGCTAGGACTTCCCACTTTGATTGAACATAGTTTAGCCTATCACTTCGAGGTGTGCCATCAAGCTTTACTTCTCTCCCAAGGTCTTCCCTTGTCAATCAATTCCACTCTCCAAGAACATATCAAGCAGTTCAGTGAATTGATTGCTCACAACCACTTCTTATCCGAGAGCATTGGCTCCACCATTGAAAAGGCCAACAAATTGGAAGCCCAAGCTCTCGAGACCGCTTCTCGCCTATCGCTATATCAAGCCCGAAGAGATAAGCTTTCAGAGCTTGACAAGAAGATGCAGCGGTTACGAGAAGAAATGGAGAAAGTCAGGGAAGAGAGAGCTGAAGTTTCTAGGGGCTTCCCAGAGCTTGAGGGTGAAGCACTAAGGGATGAGTCGATACTTCCACGGCTTATTCCTTCCCTTCGAGAGGAACAGAGAAGAAGAGCAGCTCATACGTCCCTTTTGGATACTAACTTTAGTTCTCTTCGAGGACTACTAACTACCATTTGTAATGTAACTAGTCCTTTTCTGTAACTTTACACAGTTTGTACTTTATTCTTTCATTAATTATTCGATTCTTTTTGGGCAAGTACACCCGTAATTAAACCAAACACTGTTTTCCACTTTCCATTACTCAGAAAGACTACTGTGCCAACGCTTCACCTACCGTATCTTAAAGAGCCATAAATGAATACTCCCAAGCTCACTAGTATAAATAGAGGTCTCGGGAAAAAGAAAACTCATAAGCACCTTCTTCCTCGCTTTCTCTTCTTTCAGCAACTTCCAAACAAGCTTCCCAGTTAGGGCTCCAAAGAAATCCATCATGAAACCTCCTCCCCTGATTTTGAAGAAAAGCTTTCAACCATAGCCACATCATTTCTCACGAGATTTCCCTTAAACCCTAGGGCCTCTGGGTATAGCCACATCATTGCTCACGATGTGGCTGTATCCAGCGGTCGCTTCGAAGACCAAAGAATCTAACCCATAATGGTCTTCGAAGCCCACCTACCTACCTATGGAGCTATGAGCTTCCTACTATGGAGCTATGAGCTCTATCTCCCTACCAATAATTGGTAGGGAGATTGGACCAAGTCACAATGAAGCTTGGTCCAAGTCTTTGTATTTCAGTTGGATTATCCCTAGAGACTCAGCTTTGATCCCTAGGGACCCAGCTTTGAGATACTATTAGACCTTAGATAGGTTTCTCGATGTAATCCTTTATGCAAATGTAATGGATCCTTAGATAGGTTTCTTGATGTAATCTCTTGTAACTTTCTGAGTTGATGAAATGAAAAAACGCTTATTCATATCTATGTTTTCAATACTGGCTTTGACCAATGAACTGGTAGTTTAGCCCTTCGTTACTGCTTCATTCTGCTTCTGATGCTAAATACTAACGTGGACGTAATAAGCATGAAGAAAATCACAGAAACAAAAATTTTCCTCATAAGCACTTTTGTATTATTTTATCCTGACTGGGCTTCTCCTTCGAAGCCCTCGAATAAATAATCCTGACTGGGCTTCTCCTTCGAAGCCCTCGAATAAATAATAAACAATGTTGACAACGCTGAAACACGCTAGCTCTTCGAAAACCAACCACACGCGGTCTAAATTAATTTATCCAACTCATTTATTTCCCGAGGCTTTCCAGCCGTCTCCTTGTGAGTTGCAACCCATTAATTATTAAAAAGCATGCCGTCCAAACGCTCTCAGACCCTTCGTCTTCTGAGCCTTACGTATTTCCATTCATCAATGCCCATAATCACTGAAGTGGATTCTTTGTACTCGTTTAAGTATAAATAAACCCATGTGTTAACAGGACGGTGCATTCTCCTTTTTACTCTCTCCCGCTCCACATATCCAACCATGGACACTGATCAACCCACGCTTTCCGTCGATCTTGCAACCGAAATAGCGAAGCTAATGGACATGATTACAGAGCTCAAAAGAGAGATCCATACAGAGTTCCAGGCCCTTCGAAACGAGGTCGAACAGCTTCGAAGCCAACTGGTGTGCGTGGAGACGGCTTCACGTCTCTGCTTGGCTAGGACCTGGGATGATCTCTCATCCGTCCTTTCGGCTCACGAAGCAAAAAGTTCCCCGGAGGGAGGATTTTCTTAAAGATTCTCCTTTGGGACTGTGAGGATCAACTATGATCTTCATTTTTGCTTTTTAAGCCGGAGTTTTTTTGTTCAGATCCACTTGGATCTGTTTGTGTTTATTTTGCTCAGATCCACTTGGGTCTGTTTCAACCCATTTGGGTTTTCTTTTGTTTTGTCGTTTCATAAATATAATGGGAAATTTGGTTGACAATGCTTGACTTGTTCATGGCTTCGAATGCTAATATGACACCTTGACTGAATAAGAACTTCAAAGAAAAGAACTCCTGAATGTCAAAACCAATTGAAATCGCACCACTATACAACCAATGCTTCGAATCCGGAATTCGCTTTGGTTTTAGCTTAAAATAACCAAATCCCATAAAAGACCTCAAAAACCTTCCTTCGAAAGCTATCTTCTATGAAAGGATTCCCATATAGATGGAACATAAGCCTTGAGATGCCTTCCATTAATTTTCCTTCGATGAACATACCCATCCAGATTTCTCAAATGATAGGCTCCTCCTTTCAACACTCTATGGATTTGAAAAGGCCCTTCCCATGTTGGCGCCCATTTTCCTAATCCATCCTTTTTTATTCTCCTATCCCTGATAGGAAGAATAACCTTCCACACAAGATCTCCTTCATCGAAGCTTCGAAGGGAGACCTTCTTATTATAACTCCTTGCTACTCTTGCCTTTTGCAACATGATTTGATTTAAAGCCTTTATTCTGGCTTCATCAATATCTTCTAACTCCATGTGCATGGCTTGATGATAAGACCCTGTATCCAAATTATTTTGACATGCTACTCTTTGAGATCTTACAGTAATCTCCATAGGCAACACAGCATCATGTTCATAAGTTAATGCAAATGGAGTAGTGCCCGTGCTAGTCCTCTTTGTATTTCTATATGCCCACAAAGTGTCAAGCAACAACTCATGCCAAACCTCTGGGTTCTGATTCTTTGAATCCCCTTCTTGATGATTTTATTGGTTGATTCTGCTTGACCATTTGACTGAGCATAATAAGTGCTGGTATATATTAATGAAATTCCATGGTTACTAGCAAAATTCCTTACCAGCTTTGCTTCGAATATGGAACCATTATCCACTGTTATCGTTTGAGGACTTCCAAACCTGTATATGATTCCTTTTATGAAATCGATGACATGGGTTTGTTTTACCTCCTGATAAACTTGTGCTTCCACCCACTTTGTAAAATAATCAGTGGCCACTAAGATAAACTTATGCTTTTCCAATGAAGGAGGATAAATCATTCTAATCATGTCCATGGCCCAACCCCTGAAAGGCCATGGTTTTATCACATATTGTAAATCTGTGACTGGCAAACGCATGAGTGGACCTGTTTTTTGACAGGCTTGACACCCTTTTGCATAATCTATACAATCTTTGAGGATGGTAGGCCAATAATAACCATACCTCCTTATCAACCATCTCATTTTTATGCCAGCTTGATGTGCTCCACAAATTCCTTCATGCACTTCAGCCATTACCTTAAAGGCACTTACCTTATTTAAGCATTTCAACAGAAGGCCATCCATCCCTCTTTTGAATAGCTCATTGTTGTACATTATGTAGTTTATTGCTTTCAATCTGGTTGCCTTATCTGCAACACTGTCTGGTTTAGTTAAATATTCAATCAATGGCTGCCTCCAATCAACATTTTGACTAGTGGGTACATTGATTTCCAATACTTCGAAACCAGTTAGTCTATTCTGCAACATGGGCAGAGATTTTCTCAAAGTTAACTGACAAAACTCCTTTTCATCTTCTGACAAAACTCTGAAACCAGATGCCCTTTGAGCTATTTCATCCGCTTCTTCATTAAAGAATCCGGGAACATAAGGTAAGGTGAGCATATAGAACTGATCTATCAGCCTCTTGGCCTGTTGATAATAAATTATCAACGTTGGACTAGTGCATTTAAACTGTCCATTCAACTGATTCACCACTAACTGAGAATCTCCAAAGATTTCAGCAACACTCACTTTTAAGTCAAGCAAAATTTCTAATCCTATGATCAACGCTTCATACTCTGCCTGATTATTGGAACATTGTCCCTCATTCAATCGAAAACCATATTTGGTTTTCAACCCTTGGGGGGATTCCATAACTATGCCTACTCCAGCCATTTGAGCAGTTCTTGACCCATCGAACCATAATTTCCATGGCTTGATTTCAACCACAGTGGTTTCTAATGCTTTTGGTGTCTCAAGCTCATTTGGATGATCAGCTAGAAAGTTGGCCAATGCCTGGCCTTTTACTGATTTTTGCGGTACATATTCAAGACAAAACTCAATCAAAGATACTATCCATTTCCCAATCTTCCCACTAAGCACTGGCTTCGAAAGCATGTGCTTAATTACATCAGTTTGAGAAATAACATAAGTTACTCTAGGCAACATATAATGCCTGAGTTTCTTGGAAGCATAAAACAAAGCTAAACACAATTTCTCTACTGCAGCATACTTGCATTCACAGGAGTTTAGGAATCTACTAAGATAATAAACTGCTCTTTCCTTGCCATTTTCATTGTCTTGAGCCAACAGTACTCCTATCGAATCGTGCGTTGCAGCTAAGTACAACTTCACTGGCTTTCCTTTGATGGGAGGTGCCAAAACAGGGGGGTTGACTAGATAGCCCTTGATGGCTTCGAAGGCCTCATCATGCTCTCTGGACCACTTGAATTCTTCCCATTCCTTCAATTTCAACAAAGAAGAGAAAATCTTAGTCTTCCCTGCAGTGTTAGATATAAACCTTCGAAGGAAATTTAATTGACCAAGAAACCTTTGCAACTCCTTCTTTGTAGAAGGTGGCTTGGCTTCAATAATAGCCTTTGCTTTGTTCTTGTCAACTTGTATTCCTTTGTTATGGACTAAATACCCTAGAAACTTTCCAGCTGATACTCCAAAAGCACACTTTTCTGGATTCAATTTCAACTGATAATGCTTCATTTGTTGAAATGCCTTCTCTAAGTGTTTCAAATGGTCCTCATCAGAATTTGACTTCACAATGATATCATCTATATAACACTCAAGAAAACTTCCAACCAAATTATGAAAAATGGCATTCATAGCCCTCTGGTAAGTGGCTCCAGCATTTTTTTAGTCCAAATGGCATTTTGACCTATTCAAAAATGCCAATATTACCAGGGCAAGCAAATGCTGTTTTATGCACATCTTCCTTTGCAATGCAAATTTGATTATACCCTGAATGCCCATCCAAAATGGACAATATCTTGTGTCCAGCCGAACTGTCCACAAGTGTATCCACATTAGGCATTGGGTATTCATCTTTGGGAGTTGCAGTATTTAGGTTTCGAAAGTCAACACAGATCCTGATAGTCCCATTCTTTTTAGGGACTGGAACAACATTGGATAGCCATTCGACATACCTGGATGTTCTAATAAAACCTGCATCTAGAAGCCTCTGCATCTCCTTTTTAACACCTGCAATAGTTTCTGGACTCATCTTCCTGGTTGGCTGCTTGACAAGTTTGAATTGTGGCTTGATAGGCAGCCTATGCTCCACCAATTCTCTGTCCAATCCAGGCAGTTCCTTGTAACTCCATGCAAAGCAATCTTTGTTTGCTTTCAATAGTGCTACTAACCCAGCTTTCACCTCTGGTTCAAGCTGTTTATTAATGAACACGGGGTTGGGGTTTTGGCCATCCCCCAATTCTACTTCCTCCAGAAGGTCTTGAGCTTCAACCTGCTCCGGAGAAACAATCTGGGTTTCCTCCTCATGAGGCTTACCATCGTGCATAACATCTTCCCATATATTGTCTTCCTGAATCTTCTGCTCGATCCCCAACGCAACATACCTCACCAAAGCCAAAGAGTTGGCCTCTTCCTCCGCCTCTTCCTTGGACTTACATCCAAGCAGCATCATCTTTTGGGGTGTCTGATTCATAATCAACAGTTTGCTTCAGCTTCGATTTCAGCTCTGCCAATTCTCCCAGTTCCATCTCGTTGGTTGGGTAAGTGGCTGCTTGCAGTAATTCACTCAAAGGAACTACATCTGATTTGTACATTTCAGCTTCAGCAAAGTTTGCTGTGGCACTAAATGGATGTGGATCAGCTTTGACTCCTTCAACACCCACTTCTTTGCCTTTGTCATATTTGACAATCATTAATTCCTGATGCATGGAGGAAGGGATACATCCATTAACATGAATCCAATCTCTTCCCAATAAAGCATTATATTTAGCATATGTGTCAACTACAAAGAAAGCAGTATCAGTCTCTATGCCTCCTACTGCCAATCTAATGGAGTTGATTCCCCTGGCATGTTGACTTTCCCCAGTAAATCCTGCAATGGATGTGCTAGTTGGAATCAATTTTGTTTTTCCTTTCCCTAGCTTTTTCAAGGTTTGGAAAGGCAAAATATTCACTGCAGCTCCATTATCCACTAGGATTCTGTTAAGTGGGACTCCATCGAAATATGCAGTAATATACAATGGACGCAAATGTTGTCTCATTGCATTAGTAGGTAATTTAAATGGATATGAAATTTCCACATAATTTAAATCTATTACCAAAGGGTATTCGACGTCGGACATCGACTCCGGGACAAAACAAGCACTTTCTTTTGAGCTTACCTCCAAACTCTCTTGACTCTGCTCAATTTCACATACCAGGTTCTCGTCCATCTCGATCTGAGCTACTTCTTCCAAGTCGTAGTTGTTGCATATGATGTTCAATTCTTCATCACTCAGTGTTTCTTCGAAATCGACTGGCTTGCCCAAGTTCGACCGAGCATCACCTTGGCCTTTCATTGTCTGGCCATTCTTGAAGAAATCCATAGAGCATGGATACACCATATTCACCTGCACTTCTGGCTGACCCCCAAATTGGATTGTTGCCCTTTCTTTGGCTGGTTTAGGTACCTCAGTTTCCTTAGGTTCCTTGCTCTCAACCTCTTGTGTTGATAGCTCCATGGGTGAGGAGCTCCCTTCGATCCCTTCTTGTTCTACCAACATGGCTTCGAGTAGCCCGGACTGGTAACTAGCCAATGAATTAGGAGAAGGTGGATCAAGATCTTCTTCGAGCATGGCAGAGGTTACTTTCTTCAAAGTCTCCCTCTCATGATACTAGGCTCGAAACTCTTCTGGGTCCCTCTTAACCCTGTCAAACCGTGGATTAAGCCTTGCTCCCCTGCCTGATTCTTCCCCCGTTGAGGATTCTCCTGATTGAAAAAGCGTGTATTTTCGCTGGAGCTTCCTCTTCTGAGTTCTTGAAAGCAATGGAACCATCTGCGGTATTTGGGACTTGGGATCCCTGATTAACACCCAGTTCCCTGAGTTCGAGACTGGTGGCTTGAAAGTTCTATTCTCATTCCTGTTGGAGCCTTTGTATCCTTGGAACAGATCAGGCTTGACTTGCTTGAGAAACCAATCAGGAACCCCTTTCACCAAAGTGAATTCCTCTTGCTTGGCCTCCCCTGATGCCTCAGTCGTCTGACCAATGTTGACTTTCTTCGAAGGTGGCAACTCCCTTCTATGGATGGCTGGGACAGGGCTAGTGGACACGTCCCCCTTTGGTGCTAACCAAGGCTTACTGTCACTTAGCCTTGCTTGCACTGGGGCCAATCTCTTCATTCCCATCTCCTTAGGGAAAAAACTCACGCCCTTCCTATCCAAGTCCTTAAAAACCAGATAGTTGGCCCTGCAACCTACACACAGGCACTCCAAAAATGAAGCTTCCAACATGGGCAAATGATGATTACCTGAGAACCTCTGTGAAGACAACCCATCATTGGTTCGTCTATAAGGAGTTGGCCTTATTCCCATGCCTCGAGGATAGCAAGCGTATGGCCTGCCTCTTCCATATTGAACAGTATTCATATTCACAGGTGCCTCCTTATCCTGCCAATATTTCTTGACAGTTCGAGCCAATGAGGAGGGCACATTGGTATTGACTTCTTCTACTTTTGGAAAAGGCACTGTATCAATTCCCATAGCCTTTTCTGGAAATTTGATTCTTCCCTTCTTGATTTGTTCTTGAATCCTGTCACGAAAAACATTACAAGACTTAGTTGAATGGGACCAAGAGTCATGCCATTTGCAATAAGTCTTCCCATTCTTTTCTTCTGTCGTGGGCAGTTTCACATTCGAAGGTAGCTTGATAATTTTCTTTCTTAACAAGAAATCAAAAATCTCATCAGCTTTTGATATATCAAAAGAGTATACTTTAGTAATCTCCTTTTGTTTGAACTTCTGTCCTAGAGATACATTCTTTTGAATCAAAGGCTCGCAAACACAAGGATCATGCTCTATAATTTCTGCAGCATCGATCTCATAATTGGGGTCCCTATAATACGTAGGGTAAGAGGAATTATGTCTGTCCATATCCTCTTCTAGCAGTGATTCATATCTAGCCACTTTATAGGTTAGATCTGCAAAGTCTCTAAACTCTGTAGAATCAAAACTCTTTCGAAGCTCTCTTTCTAAACCATCTTGTGCTAATCTTACGAATTCTGCCTCTGGCAGTCGAAGTTTGCATTTGGTTTTTGCTCTTTTGAACCTAGATATGAAATCTGCTACTTTCTCATCTGGTTTCTGCTTCAACCTTGCTAAGTCTGCCATAGAGACTTCAGGCTCAGCATTAAAGAACTGCGCATGGAATGCCTCTTCCATCTGAAACCAATCAGTTATTGATTCTGGTGGCAAGTTAGTATACCATGCAAAAGCTGGCCCGGACAAAGAATTTGGGAATAGCTTCAACTTCATGAAGCCATTTTGAGCCAAATTCTTACACTGGGCAGAAAACCTTGCTATGTGCTCTATGGAGGACTGTCTCCCATCCCCATAGAACCAGGTAAAATCTGGGATTTTAAACTCTCGGGGGATTTGGAAAGTCGTGTCTACCCATTCTGGATATGGTTTTCTATAAATTTGAGGTTGTACCCCCCGAGTTTGAGGTCCACAAACCTCTTGTATGAGACCCATGACTTGGTCTCTTAGTATTGGATTGCCTATGAGGAAGTTTTGCTCCTGATTTTCTATAGGAAGCTCTGGTCCTGTGAAACCATCTTCATAAACTCTCCTTGTCGTGTCTAAATCCCCTCGTTTCTCTTTAGGAATCCTCCCATACGGCGTAGGTTGCATTTCATCAAATGCTTCGCTAGCCCGAACGGACCTATGGATTCCATAAGCCGTCGTGAGAGGATTCTTGGTAGTTGGGACTTTTTGGCGAGGGCGTTGTGGGTTTTCACCCCTCCTTTCAGGCTTATGAACCAATTCTGGTTCTGACTCGTCTTCCAATCCCCCAACTGTGGGTTCAAAGAGAGGATTCATACTCTGCCTTTCTCTAGTGTTCCGTCGAACCCCTATGGTAACACCATGAGGTTGCTTTGGAATTTCTAAGGCAGGTTTTGTAGGTCTCACAGGCTCATACCAAGATTGTGGTATTTCATCTGGATACATATTTTCCTTACCTGTTCTAGATTTCATCCTACTTCTACCAACATCCTCTCCAAGCCTTCCTTCGAAGGGACTTTGGTGAGTGCTCGAGTTGCCCTGATTGTTTTGCCCATTGTCCCCTGGGCTATTTCCTGCTGCCTCTAAGTTGGGCATCCTATTTCTCATGCTTTTGATCATGGCTCTTTGAGTTTGAGCCATCTCTCGAAAAGCTATCATCATTTCTCTAAATACTTCCTCTCTATCGTGGTCTTTGCCACTGGCTTGTCCTCTTTGGAAGCTTGGAGGCACTTCCTCAGGAGGCACTTCATAGGAGGGCTCTTCATAATGAGGCTCTTCTTCTATTTTTAAAGCCAATTGAGGAAAACCAAGATTCGTTGGCGTTCCTAACTCTGCTGCCTGTTCTGGCACAGCTTGTTCTTCTGGCGCTAGATCAGCCATGGGCGTTCCTATTTGCTTTCGAAGCCTTGGCATTTTGACACCTTTGTGTCCCACCGGGCGTGCCAAAAATTGTTTGGGCTGAATTAGCTCAATCAAATGGCAAATGATTGTGTGCGGGCGTGCCAGAAAAGAAATAACTTCAAAGAGGAAATTACTCTTTTCAAATTGATTTGAAATAACTAATTTCAATCAAGCAATTGTGTTATCCGTTCGATTACCTCAACTAAGAGGATTTTTCCTTAAGGTATCAACCAAATAAAAGATTGACGCGCTTCGAATCAGAAAAGATGATTGAACACAAACAAACCTGAATTTAATCAAAGGTGAGTTTGTATGCAAACACTCTTAAGACTCTTCTAAGAATAATACAGTAAAATAAGCACACTGAATTTAATCAAAAGTGGACTTACAAACGA
>BPLS01022591.1:0-18589 GCA_019656275.1 Rhododendron kiyosumense
AAAAAAAAAAAACCTTACGACTAGGTAGGTATAGAGTGGGAGTAGTCGATTGTTGAAAGTGGATTTTTCTAACCATAGTATTATTTGTTTGGTTGCTAGAATTTGACAGTAAATATATAGATACGCTTTGGCAAGAGTATGATTGCTTGATTGGTATTGGCATGCATTGGGCTATGGCTATACATGTGACTGCTTGGGTTGGTTTGAATCTATGGAAAGGGATTGTTTACGGTATGTTTGGTGATTAGATGGCAATGAGGTTATGGAGTGCACTGGTGGTGTTTTGAAATTTTAATGCATTACGGTATCACTATCGTGGAATTTTGGGAAGGTTAGGAAAGAGAAAATTTGTGAAGGTAAACTTATGGCATGGATTGGAGTTTTTATTGTGCCATTGAAGTGAATATGGAATATTACTGACTTAGTCATTAGTAGTTTTGAGGTTCTTAATTTATTTGCTGCCAAAGGTTAAAACTCTTACTTTTGGGGATAATCTAGAGATGTGGTTTGGAAGGACAAGGGAAAATTTATGATTCGATATTTTGTGGTGTTAAATTTTGGATTAGTGCATGGAGTTGGTCTTCAAGTTGCAAGGTGAATTTTAGGATCTTTAGGCGGTGAGGTGTATTATGCATTATTTTGGAAAGTGAAACTAGCAGCTAGTTAGTTCTATTGTTAGTTTTGAAGACACTATTGAGTTTGGGTATTGATAAAGGCTGTAGATATGTGTATAATGACCTTTGAAATTTTGGATGATTCAATGGAGTAAAATCTTGTTTATACTTCAGCAATACTATTTGTAGTTGTCTTGAACTTTGATTGAGGTGATTAGATTAGAATGCATTTATTTGATAATTCTGCTCTTGCCACCATGGTTGAATATGTGGAATAGATATGAAATATGGGAGCCTTGGTTGTTACCTAAAATTTTAATCTGGATTTGATAATTTGTTTGGACTTTCGTGGAGAATTATTTGAGGATGGTTCAATGACGCTGTTGGACAGTTTGGTCACCATAGGACTTGTGATACTATAATAAATATCAAAAGCTTTGAGGTCTAAGGAGTTCATTAGTAGACTTTGGGTTTTTGTGAGTAAAGGGATTGAAGTGGTTCATTGTTAAGGATCAATACTTAGAGCTTGGCTTACTTGGTTTTGGCTGGAATTATTTTGATTCTTTCCATGACAACTAATTCTAACTGTGATTGGTAGATTATCTTATTTGTTAGTTTTAAGTTAGTTCCTTTTAGGTGAAGTTGGAGTATTATATGGAGATTTTTGTGGAAATATTTAGTTGGTTCATAGCTATGGAAGGTAGTAAGATGTCATGAAGGCTTATATGTACTTTTGAAAACTTGATTGTTATGGAGTTGGATGGGAAAGGAAAATTTGATGGCTAAAAATGGAATATCCAACCTTGACGTATCTCTTTAGTAAAAAAAAAATAATAATAAGAGAGAGAAGATTTTGGGATCAATGATTCAGGCAGTTTATAGATTTAGTCTGTTTGGGTTAGTAGTTTTGTGATAGCCATAAAGTTGGTTGCAACAGATATTCATTGATTGGTTATTTTGAGTTTAATGAGTACGCTCACATTGAGTGTTGTTATTGTCTTGGAAAAACTAAGAATTGGATTTCCGTATGTGATTTGGTAGAGTCTGATTGGTGTTTTATTAGGTGTTCAACAGGATAGGAGGATGCATTATTGTTTAAAATATTAATTTTGGAGTTTGGAGAATATGGTAGAATTTGTTATGATGGTCTATTTCAAACATTTTATTAGTGGTTTGTGCTATGCTTCGAGTGCCTACTGAAAAGTATGTTGATTTGAAATGAGGGGGACTTATGAGATGAACCATTGAGATTTTGGAGTTTTAGAAGACATGATGACATTGACTAGAATAATCCTTTTGTTTGAATTGCTCTATTGATGCCAAATTTTATGTATGGGTGGTCCACTTGGAACAAGATTAGATGCATTTGGATGTAGTAATGTTGGACATAATGAGGCAGTAACTATTGAATGGTTGGCAAATTTTTGGAGTTCTTGGATATTCGAGATGTTCAATCTTATGGAGGCATGATTCTTTTCGGAGTTTCAAATAATTGCATACATTTTTCTTTGATCTTGATGTAATTGATATGGAGTAGTATAGAAATTGGAACAAATACATGAATGTCGAGTTGGGGGTTGTGGTTGATTAGAATCACTAAGTCAACGTAGTTTTGTTGCTATTAAGCTGACATATACATTGGATTGCTTGGCGCGGTGGTATGTTAGGGAGATTGTTAGACTCCATGGTAAGTGCACCTGTATCAATTGTGTCAGATCGTGTCCCCATTTTGTATCTAAATTTTGGGTGCCTTAAAGATAGCGATGGATACTCGCATTTTATTTATTTTTAGTTTTGCTTAACGTACAGACTTTGGAGGATTTATTGAGAGCATGTACCTTAGAGTGGAGAGGAAATTGGGATGATCAATTGCCGTTAATGAAATTTGTGTACAATAATAGTTATCATTCGAATTTGGGAGTTGTTCCATATGAGGTTTTGTATGGACAGAATTGTATATCCCATATCCATTGGTATGAGGTTGGAGAAAGGTGGCTTTTAGAACTTGACTTGTTGGAGGATGCAAAAAAAAAAAAAAAACTATTTGGGAAAGGTTTGTAACCACTTGGAATAGATAGAAAAGTTATGCAGATACTCGTAGGAGGGATTTGGAGTAATTAGATGGCCCTATGAATATTTTTGAAATGGTGGAAATCTAGTGAATATTATTTTGACATTCTTTTACAATTTTGGTAGTCTTAATTTGATTGACGGAGTTGGTTGATTAACTTCTTTGATAGATTTGGGCTAGTTCAATTTCTGATCATATTGTAAGAGATACTGATTTGAACAGTCATTAGAGGGATTTGGAGTTTTGTAACTAGAGATTGAATTTCTTAAGGTGTCCCCATAGAAAGATGTTATCTAGTTTGGCAAAAGGGAAAAGTTGAGTTCTCACTATTTTGGGGCTTTTGAGGTTTTTAGGGAGGATTGGTGAGGTGGCTTATCGTTTGGCGTTGCCGCCCAGTTTTGCTCGAGTTCATAATGTTTCCATGTGTCGATGTTGAGGAGGTGTGTTTGTAGTCCGTCCCATGTTATTAATTATGATCCACTTCATGATCGGAATGATTTAACTTATGATGAGCAACCCGTAGAGATTCTGGATATGAAGGAGAAAGATGCTTCACAATAAAACGATTCTATTGGTCAAGGTATTGTGGTGCAATCACACAATTGAAGAAGCTACATGGGAGTGTGATAAGGAGATGCGCGAGAAGTACCTATATTTGTATGCATGAGGTTAGTAAGCAATTTCGAGGACGAAATTTATTTTAAGGGGAGAAGGATGTTACGGCCTAGCATTTTTATTTATTTAATTAATTATAATGCCATTTTAGTAATTGGATATTGTGTTCGGATTGTAATTATTTATTCTGCGCGCACTATGGGTACAATTGTTGTTATTATAATTTTGAGGGTATAGGTCTAATTAATTTTTAGTAATAATTTAGTTCCTCGTTTAAATACTTTAATAAATTAGTTAGCTACAAATTAGGGGTTTTGAGAGTTGGACGGCAGTTCTATAAAGATAGAGATAATCAGAACAGACTAGGGTTATATTTTTTACAGAGTGTTGAGAAGGAGAGAACTGCGCTGTCAAAGGTTCGAGATCGTCTTCGCACTCATCTTCAATCGTGGTAAGTTGAATAAATCTTATTGTTTCACTACCCTGAGTCGGTTCAGTAGCAAGTTAATTGGGCGGAAAATTAATTGATGGGTGTGGGAGAGAGAGAGAGAGAGAGAGAGAGAGAGAGAGAGCATGGCAGATGAGTGAGTGTGCTGTGGTGTTTTGTGCGTGTGCGACGTGGTGTGCGTGTGCTGCAAACGGTGGTTATGCTTTTGATTTGGTTGGGAGAGAACATGCAGTGGAATGCATAGGGAGCAAATCACTTGGATTTTGGGTGTACGTGGAAGAACGGAAGGCTATGGCAGTGGGAATGGAAACTGGGTAATTGTTTAGGTAGGATTAGTCTCTTTAATCATTCTAAGGTTTAGATTAGTATAGTTTTAGATTCCTTTAAACTATAGTGAGTAATAAGCGAAATATTATACTTGGTTTTGTTAGTGATAATACTGTTATATGATTCTTGTTCAGGTTAGGCTCGTTCTGCATTGTTCGATTGCATTAGCTTTGGACCCAGGTGAGTGGTTAAGCATGTTACGTATTTGCGAACTTCCCCGTATTCCTTAAATTATTGTTTTAGAAAATTAATGATTGAAATTGGGAACATGTATTTGTTTTATTTGGTTCTTGAAATTGGCATGCGGATTGGTGAAACCATTTGTTGATCGAATAATCTTTTGGTGAGAAGTTTGTGGATATTGATGGGAACATATTTTGAAAGTCCAGGGAAATTAATCCTCTGTGTGCGGGTGACTCTGGCCATTAGGGAAGAAACCGGATTTGGCCGGTGACCTTAATGCTCAACGGTTGTTATTGACCGGATCGTTCTTAGGGAAAAGTTCCACGGGCTGCCTACTCGTGGTGACTCTATGATTCGATATTGGATCCAATTTTGAGATATTTATTCACTGGCATTTGGTACTATTGATTTTGGTTGTGGTTCCCCATTTGTTGTTGGAGATTGGATTGAGAACACCATTAAGATTTATTGGATGAATCGTTAATTGGATTAATGGATTATTATGTTGTTCACCGCATATGCCAAATTTATGTTGACACGGTAAATTATTTTGATCCCTATTTTGGAACTATATTTAATATACATGCTTTGCTACTCACTGAGCTTGTCAGCTGACGGATTTATTCCAACTTCTTTTTCAGGAAAGTTGGGCAGTTAGGAGGACTCTGGCGGTATCTTGGGATGTTCTGTTGTTTGACCTCCTTAGGGTGTCTCATCATAATTTAGTATTTTATTTATCGCTTCCGCAATTGAAACATTTTGTCAGATGTTTGGATCTTTTTGAGATTGTTTGGTTCATGGGATGTTTGTACCCCATGCTTATGATTGGGATTTATTTAATAACAAAAAATATATTTATTGATCGACGACTTATTTTATTTTAGGCTGCATGTTCTACGAGCTTTGGTCTTGTGGTTCATGGCCGGTCACTTCTCATTTTGGGGTGTGACAATTATCGTTTATTGATTCCACTTATGAGCTTTGTATTCTGTTGTATCGTATACTTCCCGGATAATTTCTTTTTCAGGTGTGGAGATTAGTAGAAATCGAATTGAAGCATATAAGGATTAAGTTGGAGAGGTCTTGGAAGAGTTGATAATTTTGGAGCATCACAAGATTATTTAGAAAGAGGCTTAAGTTTATTTTCATGATGTAAATTATTTACGGGAAAAAAATTGGGACCTATAAGCGTTTGAAATACAGTGTAATTTGGAGTTTATTTTTAGAAAATAGCGGGGCATTACAGTGATTGAGTGGTAATAGATGGAAGAGTCTTAGAATTTTCCTTTTCTATTTTAGTAGCATGTTCCAGTAGAATTTTAGGCAGATTTGGACTTTTGATTATTTTCCTTTTTGGTTAAGATCCTAGTAGTTGAAGTATTCTTGTAAGGCACAAGGCACAAGGCCAAGGCACTTAATTTTCCATCTTCAATAATATTTCTCTTGAGAGTCATTTCTCATTCAGGTGGATTCAAGTCCCGTGAACTCGGGAATTAAAGAACTCGCTTTTGACCTGCGACAGTTACTATTGGCTTTGATACCATGATAACTTACAAAGGGAAAAGTTACATTCTATTCTCTTTCATAACCTAATACTCCCTCCGTCCCAAATTGATTGTCCCGTCCGCAAAACGGAGCGTTAAAAATAATGCAATTTTTTCAAGAAAAAATTCAAATTTTTTTCACAAATTAAAAATTCGCATTGATATCTAGTAAGTTGTTAAAAAACTTTTGATTTTTTCTTGCAAAAATTGTATTATTTTTAACACTCCGTTTTGCGGACCGGACAATCAATTTGGGACGGAGGGAGTATTAGGTTTGTTTAAGGTTATTAGGGTTAGCCTATTACAAAAGGACTAAACTACCCTTATTATAATGACAAATAACAAGAGACTAACAGAACCACTGTGACAAAAAAGGGAAAAACAAGAAACCTTAGCTGCTGAAAGAGGTGGAAAGAGGGGAGAGGAAAAAAAACCACTGTGCCTTAAGCATTCAAAACAAGAGTTTGGGCACTTTGTTTTTAAACAAAAAAATTTACTCTAATGATTTATGCAACCTTTACTGAGGTGATTTGGACCATAGCCAGCATGGGAATCTAATGAAGAACAATGATTTTTTGTTTTTTTAGTTCTCGAATGCATAATAAAAAAATGAAGGTAAGTCAAATTGCAACACCATCCAACCACCACCAATCAACCATATGCCACATCACAAACCGACCATGTGAGCTAACACCAATGCTTGCTACTCCTCTGTAAACCATTGGTTGAGTTCCCAAAGTCAGTTGATAAAGGCATATATTAAATTGTACACACAAATAGAGTAAATGTATGTGTACATATACACCAAAATCATATACGAAATGGGGGGAATTTGAGGAAGAGGGCTAACCTGTAAGAAACCCATTAATAAGTGGTTATGTCTCACATGTTATTAGGTACCAAACATCAAATGCATGTCTTTGTGGTGGTATTTGTAGATTGAATGTATATATGGATAGATCTAGAAACAATTGGCTATCCTTATAATTTTATGTATTTCTGTAGTATGTATTTAATACTAAAAATTCATGATGTTCTAAATTATGCATTTAATATTAGGCCATTTTTTCCCTTTCTTCCTAAACAAGTCAAATATCTACTGACCCAAAGGCAGTATCATGTAGCCATGCTGTTGATCCAATTATGTGAACTCCTTCCCCCACTCCCACCCACCCAATTTTCTAAAAATCCCAGGGCGCTAATCGGGTGGAAAAGGGTGCATAGACGCTAACTAGTCAGCCGCCTAGCGCCTAGGCGGAGACTAGATGGCCTAGACACACTGCACCTACCTAATGCCCAAACAAAAGGTGGCAAGATCTGGTCAGGGCTTAAGACTCGACCCATTGAAGCCCAATCTAACTGTACCATGATAATCATTTTGCATCCAGGGGCAGCAACTTTACGGCAGCATTTTGAGAACAATCTAGAATGCATACTCATGGGGTCCTCACCCAACGTAGCTTCTCCATTTCCTATTCAAAACCCACACCCTATTTGGGAATCGAGGAATCTAAGAACACATCAACATTGCTCATTGCACATTTTCTAGAACACATCTCTTAAAATCCTAAGAGTGAAGAGCCAGTTCAATGGAATAAGAATAATAAAGAAAAGAGCCCAATAATCAGTTATAGCTCGTTGAGATTATGCTTGTTGGAGGAGTTTCTGGTGCAGTGGTGGTGTGGTGGCTGCGGTTGATAGGAAGGATTAGCAGTTTGGTTGCTGTCTGTAAGGTAAGGGTTTTCATTTTGGTTCTGGGCTTGTTCCAATGGGTGTTTTCTTGGTTGGCTTCTTGCCAATCTCGGATTTAGGTCTCGGATTCTTGGGCACAGGATTGTTCTTAGTTTAGGAATATGATGACGTTCAAGTCCTTGTTCCTTTCAATAAATTTTTGCCTTTCAAAAAAAAATATTCAATATATTTGCCTATGTGGCATTATGGTGATCACATTTACAACAAGTTCAAGAATCAAGACCCTTACAAGTTATAATCACTTTCCAATCTCATACACTAAGATGACAAATCAAAGAAAACATCAAATCTTATGTCGGTAACCAACTAGTATTCTTTCAAGTTATCTGCTTCTAGCCTTTCCTATTCAAATGAATGATGAACCTATATTCAAGTAAATTCATTATCTGTGCGCACAAGGAAAAAATATAAAGAAATAAGTAGAAAGGAACACCCTAAGAAAAAGATCTTCAATGGTTCAACTTATGTTGTTAAACAATCTTATGTTAGCTATATTGCAGCCACAATCTTTGATACCTAAACATAAAGAACAAAAAGCACTAGAGGGGCACAACCTAGATCTAACCAAGGCTATAGGCCCATAGGGTCTCCTACATAATCAAAAAAAGAGAAGAGAGACTCCGTAGAGTGTCTGTCCAAGCTAAAATTAAGCTATGCAATAAATAAGTTTAATCTGTGAACCAACATCTCTACATCCTCCAAATTCTTAAATATGTTTCACTGTCTTCACATGGCACCCACCCACTAAGCTTCAAAAAGCTAAAGGATCACTCTTGGGTCTTGGCATAACCCACTGCACCAAAAAATGGAAAGAAGAAATCTCCTAAATCCGCCAACCACCTAAAATGACGGAGAATGTGAGCTGATGTCTCCTCTGACTTCCTATACTACATCCACTATTACCTACAAAAATCCATTAATTACCTATTTTTGTCTGTAAAACTCAAAAAGATAAAAACCAATTGCAAAATGGAAAAATCTCATCATATATTCAGTCCACAATTTGGATCAAACATAAAGACACACCAACTAAACATATAGTACCATGTCCATTCCTCTAACACTAGTACGTGTATTAATAAGCCAATAAATCAGGCACACCATCTAGCCATTCTTACATGTTCTAACAATTAAGCACGCTTCATCTTATAAGTTTTGAGACAGTCTAATAGCTTGTTCAAAGTCACTATGTTATGTCATAGTTTCATGAGGTAAACAAGAGAATGACCGAAAAAACATCGTATAAAGAAACTATTATATAAACCCTAGAGTCACAACAAATGAAATGAACACGATGAATGAATATGAATTCAATAGGTAGACATGCCCAGTCATAACTTGAACTACAAAAGCTTGAGACAATCTTATATGATATAATCACATTAAAAAACTAGAACGGAGAACAAAAAAATCCAAGGTCCATAATCTAAAACAAAAACCAACATGTTAAATTCTAATCCCATTCAAAAGAAAATGGAAGTATTGCTTACCGTCTCTGGACAATTTTATTATTCGTAGTAATTAACTTTGCTTGCTCGGAGTTAAGAGTTTGATGCCACTTAATATTTGAAATTGGACTGCCATACCTACCGAAGAAAGTCAACAAATACAAGGAGCTACACATTAGAAACAAAGAAAAACATAACTATCATTGGATACAAAGACAAAATAGCAAGCATGTAGATGTAACTCACATGTGATCCTTCACTCACATTGGTTATGATTGCGAAGAACGGAAGTCATAAATCAATACCTACAGTTAAAATAGCAAGCATAAAGTCAAGAGTTTATTCGTAGAAATGTTTAGTGGAGGAATAACTCAACACAAGGACACTCAACATTTATCTGTAATAATTACGAAAAGTAGAAAACCACTACAAGTGGGTGTTTATTGACAGGATTTGTTGTTCAATGAAGATTAATAAGTTTTTTCATGATTAATGATTTTAAAAATCTAGGACAGATATAGTATAACACAGGGAATATGAAACAATCTCAAATGATATTTTAACCATACCTTTCCCGCACTACTTCCAACAGCCATGAGGTTGCATCCTTCCCCAACAAACTCTACTGCAATGACCTCCTGCAAATCCGTAGGCATTGTTAGAGCATTTATGATCACCAATTGAAACCTAAAGCTCAACATCTTTTTCTATAACATGGTGAAAGATGAGGCAGAGAATTTACTCCATGTTCCTTTTATTTGTTCCTGTCAAAAATTATATAGGAAAGGAATATGAAAAAAAAGAACTACCAAAGGAGTTTAAAATAAAAAAGCACAGATATCCAAGAATAAGGCATAAGTAGTAAACATAATCTTGGTTTGCTTATGTGCCTCAGATAGATTAAGTGTTGTTCAGAGAAAAATCCTGGTTTGTGGGCTTTGGTTTAAGTTGGATCTCCAAGGAAACAAAAAGGAATTTTTATCCATTTACGTCTTGCAAGTTGTAAGTGGTATCAGTGTACGAGTTTCTAACTTTGCGGTATGCTGAACTCAAGTATAGTTTTCAATATGTTGTTGCAGCAGTACCTTTTTCAGCATAAGGCAAAAGTTGGAGCTATTAACAAATGTTTGATGAAAAATGACAATGATCTCAGCATATAAAACTCCTAGGATTCGTCTTACCAATTTTAACAAATACGTAGTTTTTTCCTTTTATGGAATAACTGTTAAAGCATCCAACTTCAAACCAATTGGCTGAGAGTGGAGAGGCTGGCCAGACTCATATACTAGTTTTGGAGGAGATAATTAACCAATGTGGGACAAATCCCAACACTCCCCCGCATGTGCGACCCCTGACTCACATGTGGAGAGGTAAATAAAGGATCCATAACACACGGATCACAATGAAACATAGTACAACTATGGCCCAAACAAAGGGAAAAAGCCTCCGAAAATCTAGCTCTGATACCATGTTAAAGCATCCAACTCCAAACCAATTGGCCAATTAATTATCATGTTGGGATTTGTCAATCTAGCTCTGATACCGTGTTGGGATTTGTCCCACATCGGTTAATTATCTCCTCCAAAAATTAGTATATGAGCCTGGGCAGTCTCTCCACTCTTGGCCAATTGGTTTGGAGTCGGATGCTTTAACATGGTATCAGAGCTAGATTTTCGGAGGCTTTTCCCCTTTGTTTGTGCCACAGTTGCACTTTGTTTCATTGTGATCCGTGTGTTCCGGATCCTTTGTTGACCTCTCCACGTGCACATCGGGGGTCGCAAGTGCAGGGCAGTGTTGGGATTTGTCCCTCATCGATTAATTATCTCCTCTAAAATTAGTATATAAGCCTGGACAGCCTCTCCACTCTTGGCTAATTGGTTTGGAGTCGGATGCTTTAACAATAACAAAATCATAGGAGAAGGGTACAATTCCCATATGGCGTCTACTTGTCCTAGGATACTATTGGGCAAGATTTTGACAATTAATACCTAGAAAAGGTAAGAGCATGTGGTAGGGCAACATCATAGACAAGCCAAACAAGTGCAAGTAGCATAATGAATGACGAGGTGGTGAGGGTCGTACATAAGATCTTTTACCTGATGTGATACGTTAAGCGCCACATGCAAATTCAAAAGCTTACGTTGTTGTGTTAGAGAGGGTGTAACTTGAATATATATAAGTTGAACTTGCAGTTAGACCAAACGAGTAAGTGGTCATCTTCACATGGTTTTGTGACTGGTTGCCTTTCAATTTTGAGCCATGTTGTTGCCATATTAACAGGATTTGATCCGAATGATTGCCCATTGGATTGTTCTAGACATTGTGACATTGTTTGTCCTGCAAATGCAATATCACTGGAAGGCGTAGCTGGTATTCCACCATTTTGAGGTGCTTGTCATTAAAATATAGGGGACTGAAGAGTTTCATTTCATCACTAAGAAGCATAAAATTTAGTCCTTTATAGGGACTAACTGTGCAGAATCGAACCAGTATGTTGTAGTCCCTCAGTCAAGAAATACGGATTCCTTCTAACTAAAGAATTCGAAAAAAAGAACACGAGAGGGAAGGGAAGAACAAATTGAGAAATGCCTTCTTATTTGCAAGAAAAAGGAAACCATTTTAGAGAAAGTACCTGCTGCATTGCTTATGTGTTTCTGAAACCAATAGTAACAGCCAAACATAACACCATCGAAGTCCAGTTGATCTTCAGAATGTACATCTGGCCATGAATACTAGGCGAGGTGTGTACTATTTTGACCCATCGGAAGCAACCCAAAGCAGAACACTGTTTGATAATGGAGGAAGTCCCGGTGATGATGGCTTGGCTTCACACAACTGCTGCGAGTGTGGCTAATGCAAGAACAGGCCATCGTATTAGCTCTGACAAAGCAAGTATGTAATGAAAATCAGCTAAAACTCAACTTAAGAACTCTTGGATTAGTTATTGCCGACAAATACCAACACAAAAGATCTATTTGAAAAATCTGGAAACAGCAAGTATAAAGAGAAAAAACATTGTACCTACCAGTTACTGATACATAGAATCTAATCACTTTCAAAAATATGGTGCTGGAAAAGATAAGCTGCGTGCCCCATATATGCAAGGAACAAGGCTGGGTAAACTACAAAGGTGAAGCCGTGAAAGCAATCTGCAATTAAGTAAGCAATCTACAATAATGTAGTCTTCGGTGTATTAACAACTCTCTCCTGAATTAGCACTACTTGTTTCAGATTTGATGCGTGTGTCCTTGAATTGATCGAAGAACATTCCTACAACACCTCAGTATTAGATATTCTAAATTCTTGCTGGATTGGCCACCCAAAGGATGCAAGATCCCTTGTGAACTGTTGGATTCAGCACAGGGGATAAATTTTACACCCAAATAAGTGGCCTTCAAACATAGACGACAACAATAAAGAAACTAATGCAAATATTTTTTATTGATAAATTTTACGAGGACGCGAGACTCTCAATTTAGTCTCAGTGATTGCGTTGACTGAAAACAGAAACTACAGAAAAAATAGCGTACTTTTATCTGAAAAGTTTAAGGACTGTATTTAGAAAGCACAAAAATCACTTTGACTGAAAATCTATTGGCGCCTACTTTATGTTTGATCCACAATTTCATCCCACAAAAGAGGCACATGAACTGCAGTACTTGACAAGAAACATAACCAAGTTTATTAACCTTGATAGACAACTGTAAAAAGTGTCCAAGATCAGCAAACATTGCTTCTATACCAGAATTAAAATTAAACACAAAAAAATAAGAACACCTTGTTTGTTATACACAACAAAATGCCACCTAATGACACCCAACCTCCCCTTTGGATCTTCTTCAAAAACTTGTACATGTAGTAAGGAGAGAGTTCTCAGTAAACATGGGGATTCCAGTACATGATATGTATACACCGATAGGGCTGATGCATACAAGCTATGCTATTACAATAGGAGCAAAAAAGAATCCTAATCGATGGGTCCCATATTATTGGAGCGCAAACAAGAATAACAATATGATACAAGCAACTGGGACTTCAACATCTGCAGAATAAAGGAACAAATGGAAACAGAACATCAAATTTGCAATCTATTATCCATAAATAGAGTAAATCATGAAGAGTCCAACAAGCACTTGCCTGAATCCTTCAACCAATAATTTTCAAGTTGCTAGTGAAATGATTTTATCGAGGAAAAAAAAGATTCTGCAGTTCCGAAACATATTTGTAGGAGTACGAATTGAAAACATATTGCCTGATCGACTGCAGATTAGAAGGTGAACAAACCGAGGATCTAGTATACCCAAGGTCCCAAGCTCTATTTATTCAGATAACTTAGTTTGTCTTTCCAGCCAATAAATATGAAATGTGATCAGGACGTTGCCTCAAAGCGGTAAAAAGAAGTGTAAGAATCTGAAGATCCAAAACAAAGTCTCTAACTGACCGCAAAAAAAAGAAAATGGTCTTCCAAATTAACATGATGATTGTGTAATTCTATAGTGCTGCTAATTGTCAACTGCCAGACCATAGACTGGTTCTTAGTCCATGGAAAACCAAAAGACCATAGCAGGCTTCAGTAGAGCCATCTTTATTGCCGAGGAAACATGGAATGGTCGGAAATGGTCTTGCGATACAGCCAAAGAACGCTCACTGTCTTCTCTATTTAAGCATTCTTTCCATAAACCTAAGTAATCCCCTAAGAACATGTAGTGTAAAATAGAAAAGCCTTTTCTAAATATGTACATACCCAAAAAGCGTTCTTTTCTAAAACCATCGTTGATTTAGCACCACCAAGTGAGCGTTAATTATTTTGCTTGAGAGTGATTTAACTGTGATTAAAGTTAAGAATTTTGTCTTGCTTATATCTACGAGGACCAGCAATAAAGCATATTTATGACAATTTGGTACTATCTCTTTGTCCACCAAATGCACATCCACATAAAAAACTTGGTAAAGATCAAACAAGTCCAACTTTTTTTCCTTATCGGCTCAAACAAGTCCAACTCCATAATACATAACAGTTAACTCAAAATTTTGATACCCATCTATGATTTGCATCACCCATTAAGTCACATAATGCACGTGTGTGTGATTGTGAGCAAAAGCATGATAGCGCCTTTCAAGAACATCCTAAACTATTAAAATGAGAGAGAGAGGGAGAGATGGCCAAAAAGTCGTATCGAAGGATTACGTGACCTAAATCATTGCACGCGATCTTCATAGCAAATGCCAAAGAAGTCATCTAAAGACATTTCAAGCAACCAAGAGAAACCGACCATAAAATATCCAGGCATTCAATTTTCCAACATCACCTATGCCCAGCTTTAGCCCATATACCCAAATTTCCATCCTTGAAGGTGAAGTTACTGAGATTTTGAAAAAATCAATTACTGATATGTAGGGGAAAAGTATTCCACACCTAAATTTGGCAGGGTTGGTAAGACAATTTCAATCCCCTCATCTAGAATATCCATGAGCTATAAGAAAAACCTTTACGATTTATATTCTCTTGGATAATAAGCAGCTAGATTACTTTCAAGAACACTAGACATTACAATGAAGCTTTGATAGAGGACTCGACTCCCATACAGTTTTGATCAGTCTAGATTAAGTTCGTTGTGGGCCCACCAAAGACCCACAATGACAATCTGAATCATTCATGTCGTGACCCTACTCGAGAAGGTTATCCATGCCAAAACTTCATTTAATCAGACATCATTGATGGATTTATGAACACAACATAAAATTGCAGACATAAAAACACACCTGAGCAAGCTGATCGACACAAGTGAATAATATACACCTACCCTTATAAAGCACGTTATGATTGAACCTATTATGCAAATGAAAACAACCATCTTTCAAACATTATGTCTGAATCTCATACGGTTAAACCAGATAGTGAATGATTTGACAAATAGCTAAGAGTCTTACATTGGTGCTGCTCTTTTGACATGGCAAATAGCCAGGAAATCAGTGACATTGCCACCAATTAGAAAACACTGCAATACACCCAAAACCAAATAATTCTCAGTTATCAACATCCCAGCATTCAATCTATTGAAGAAAAAGAAAACCAATAATACTATAATCTCCCATACCAGATATTGCAGGTGTAAGGACTCCATCTCCAAAGACCATACAAGTTCCTATCAAAGCCAAAACAAGCAATACCCTTTGCAACACTCTATGTTCCTCTAATTTTGATTTTAGGCTCAAACGAGGCTTTTATTTCCATTTTTCTTGTACTCTGGTAGCTGATCATCAACTAGCTAGCAATTGGGCAAAGTACTAACCCAGGCATGGTGGCATAGCAAAGAATACAAAGAAAAGGTTCCCCCTTCACCATTATCATCAGCTCAAATGATGAATAACTATAGTTTCCCAATCTATGTGATCTTACAAAAAGCATGAATATTAGGAGTTTAAATTAATGCGATCCGCTTTAATTTTAAATCAAACAATACACATGCAGCCTCCAATAATAGCCCCACATCCAGGCACCTGTAAATATCCAGGCCCGTCACATGCGATCAGCTTAAATTCCTAGCCTTGACAGTTCTTTTGGTTTGAAGTTATTGGAGTTTTTGTTAATGCCATTGCACTCACAACATCTAGAGTTTGTGCAAACATTACCAATAAATGAGAATTGAAGATGAAAACAAAAAAGAGTTTTACAGATTTGCAAGTTAATAATCAAAGTGAGAAAAAACAGAGGCAATCGAGAGGAAATATAGGACTTCACAGATTTTCAAGTTTAAAATCAACTGCATATGAAACCCCAAAATAGATTGACTCTACGATATGAATCGCCAGCGCTCTCTCTCTCTCTCTCTCTCAACTTTATTATACTCTCAATCTGAGAGAACAAAGGCATATCAATTATCAAAGAGAACATTTTATCTTCTCTTTTTTCTCCGCAAGCACAGTGATTATTTTTAGGCACAAAAAACTAATTTGCATTCTCATTTAACATGCAGAATGGATATTATCAAGAGCAAAAATTTGTTCAAAATGTTAGACTTACTAATATTCACCAGTGACCAATAGCATGATTATTAAGAAACACTTGAAGGCTGCCATCAATCACCCGAAGACAGAGACACCCAAAGGTGCTTACACAACCTTTTCAAGTGGATTATGTCGACATACAGTCGAAATTGACCCCAATGACCTTAGTAAACGGACCTGCAGCTTCAAATATCCTATTAACAAGCTAACAATTAGAGACCCCCCATTCCTCCACCAACATCAAAAGACTTATGCAAATGACCATATCTAGGTTTGAAAAGATATACTCCCTCCATCCTATAATTTTAGTTCCTTTTAGGAGACACCAACATTACACCCCAGAAAAGGACAGCTTTCCAACATTGCCCTTTATTTTAAAATTAGGAGTCATGCCAACACTTCAAAAAAGAAGACAAAAAGGGAGATTTATCAACTTTTTCTCTTTGAATTTTCAAAATGGACATCTATTATGGGACATCAAGTAACTTAGTCGGTGATTTTGTTTTACTTCAATACATTGTTGATTGTTCTGGACACGGTTCCACAGCGGAATGGACTTTTTGTTCTAGTTCAGTACATGGACCGAGGTAATACTACCTTGCTAGAATAGTCATTGGTCTATATAGGTCATTCGGATCATCCTTCATGTTATTGTTCTTGGTGTCCTAAATTTCTTGTTCTTCATGATTCTCAAGTTTTTTTTTCTTTGGTAAGTATTAAAATCTATAGCAAAGGCATAAAAGGGATGCCAAGAACAAAAGCCCTAAAAATCACTAAATGCAGAAAGAAGCATGTCAAGGAAATGGACCTATACACCACTCTAAATGACAAAACTATCTACCATGCCAAGAAATCGATCAAGAGTTGGGTTGTTCTCCCTTGATCACGGTTTTATTTGAGTTTTACGTTATGGAAGTCTAAGTTGTTTCTCATCCTTCTCAACATTCTCTTTTGGGTCACTTGATTGTAGACATGTAATTTAACGGCCCAGCATGTCCTCTAATAGAAGATGGCTGTTTTTGGTCCAGCATCTTATGAAGCTTCAAAGCATAATATTTTTTTCCTCATCACATAGCAGTTGTCTAACTCTTCCGCTTTTTAAAAACATTCCAACTCTTTTGCACTTTTGAGTTGATCTTCAGCGATGACCAAAATCCATGTTCAACAGAATCAACAGATGCGCCCCGTGTCAGATTGAGTTGATAAACAGATTGCCTGATGCAGTGTAAGTAGTTCAATGGGTCAAAATTCCAGCTTTTCTACGCATTTAGCCTTCTTAATACTTTTAATCTGTGATAGGAGAATCTGGTGTGGGTCCTAAATGCTTGTGATCAAGTCTTCTTTACTTCTCGTTACCATGTTTTGGTTTTCATTTTATTACGTATTTCATTCACTTCCCTTTTGTGTTCCTTTGAAATATGGGGAATGGATTTGGCTACCAATGAACTGGTAGGAAACCTTTGGAAGAAATAGAGAATTATTTATAAATTGCTGAATCTTAAAGCAACGTACAATCTAATACCAGTATATTGGCTCATTTTTGTTCTATTTTTCTGCACTCCATTTGTCTTGTAGTTGAAAATTTTTGGACACCTTTTTAATGCCTTCAAAATGAGTGCGCGTATGTTTGTATTATTGTGCAATCAAGCAAGTTAAAGATAAAGAAATTGACCAAAAGAAAAGTCAAAGTATAAACGTCCATACTTTAAGAAAATCAGTCACAAATAAGAAACAGATCTGCCATTTTTAGGAAAACCTAACTCCTGGGAAATGGGATTGGGCAGAACAGTACTGATGCGCAAAGCACAACTCTATTCGCACAAAGAAATCAAAGCAGCTACAAACAAATTCAAGTCATATGTCGTGGTAGCTTTAAAGTCCGGAATTAATGGTTGATAACTTTCATCGAACAGTTGGAATGCTTGAAAAATACATAAGTAACACTAAGGAAGTATAAACCGAAAGGGCTCTAGTGAATAGGCACCCTATAAAGAGGGAGAGAAGTTACCTAGAATATCACAGACGCGAACCCAGATTTAGCCTGAAACTCTCTTCACAACCGCAATCTTCACTTTAAAATCAAGATTATCAATTTCATAAATTAAACAATAATCAACAAAAACCCATGTACCCATATTACTCATCCAAAAATCAACTAACTATATCAGATCTTAGCTCATGAAAGAGATTTATAGAAATTTCTAACCTCTTTTGACAATGTCATATGTTTCCTCTGTTGTCGCCTTGGCTACTGCAACCTAAAACATTTAAAGAACCCATCATAAGTACATATAAATTGCATCAAAATATCAACAAAGAAAGTCCAATCAAATAAAAACCACATATCAGAATTGATAAGCACCCAATAATGCAATAAAGGGTGCGCTAGTATCTAGTTTTAGTTAATTTCATCGTTTAATTAGTTGCTTCTTAATTGCTTTTACTCGTAAGGTATGTTTTTAGTGTTTTCAGGTAAATCGTGTGAATAAGTCATGTTTTGACGTCATAGAAGGCCCAAGTGCATCCAAGTACCCGAGGAATCAATGAAGACCCCGTTGGCCCCTGAAAATCTGTCTAAG